>JAHDVE020002365.1:0-66483 GCA_022606495.2 Halesus radiatus | reverse complement strand
CTATTCCTATTCCTATTCCTATTCCTAGTCCTATTCCTATTCCTATTCCTATTCCTATTCCTATTCCTATTCCTATTCCTATTCCTATTCCTATTCCTATTCCTATTCCTATTCCTATTCCTATTCCTATTCCTATTCCTATTCCTATTCCTATTCCTATTCCTATTCCTATTCCTTTTCCTATTCCTATTCCTATTCCTATTCCTATTCCTATTGCTATTCCTATTCCTATTGCTATTCCTATTCCTATTCCTATTCCTATTCCTATTCCTATTCCTATTACTATTCCTCCTAACTTAAAGGAAACTTGAGCAGCGCCACCTTGCGGGTACGAATCTTGTGTTTGAAAATGAAACCTACGCAGAACTCCAGCGGATTAGTATTTTTCCTTACTGAAATAACGTTAGTTTTATTTCTCGCCACCAGATGGAAACCTTAAAGTTTTCAGTAGTTTCCGGAGATTTTTTTTAGATTGCGAGTTCGATCCGCATCTAACTTCTTTCGTTTGAATTTTGATTACGCCAAAACGAGCCTTGCTGTATTCAAAACTCTACAGGCGCTTCTGCCGACTTTCGCGAGACAGGAAAAGCGGGATCTTATGTTTGCCATTTCGAGCTATGCTTTCTTTGAAATTCGATATGCGGGAGGTCGATTTTCCCGTACATTTTCCGAGACATTTATTTTTAAGGGAAAACGAACCTTAAGGTGTTTCGAATGGATATGGCATTTGGGTCGATTTTTGCGTGGCTGGCGAAATCTGAAAAATCCAACGAATAGAGTAATGCTACATGTTATTGTTTCTACATTAATTTTCTTTCTGCATAATTTTTTCCCAGTATTACAGTAACTTATTTTAAAGATAAAAGCTTTTTGAAACATACCGGATTTCACATCTGAGTTTTTCATATCAATGAGGAGCTGTAAGAAATCATTTCTGACAATTTGATTTTTTTCTCTGTGAGCGATGGTTTCCTTGACAGTCCTTGTAAAAAATTGTGGGGCTTCACCCAATGCTTTGTCCAAGATAAATTTTGGTACAATCTTGGGAGAAATGAACCTCAAAGTGTTTAACACCATCTTCGGGAAAGTAGTCTCGAAAATGTCTCTACCCACACGCCTAAACTCTGCATCTGGATGCTTGAAACTATTGGCTTGAATACCGAAAGCACATGACCCAATAACGTCTGTTCCAAACTTGGCAATTAATTCTTTAATCTCAATAACATCATCTGTTTCAACCGTTCCTTTGATGTAGTCTATCATATCATGGGAGCAAGCCAACATGGTATCGAACATGAACTTCATTTTACTAGATGTAAATGTAGGAGTCAGTTTCACACGCATCCTCTTCCATTTTTCCCCTTCCAGATTAAACAAGTGCTCTCCTAGAGGATCTTTTTCCTTATCATGTGTAATTCCATGAGATGAAAAGTGGTCAAAGTCTTTCAAGAGTATAGTCTTGGCCATGTCTAAATCATTGATAACAAGAGTTTTCTTCGTGGCCAGATTTATACCGACATAGGTGTGGTCTTTCGTTTGTTCATACAAGTCCATTAAACGAACTCCTATAGATTGCTTTCCCAGAGCCACTGGACCTAAATGTCCGATCAAGAACTGTGTCGGAGGACTGAAGACTCCACGTCTCTTCCAATAGCCGAACTCATATTTATTCCAGAAATATACACCGGTAAGTATAATATAAATTAACAAAATCAAATTCGCACAAAATTGGAACGAAAAATCAAACATTTTTATGATTCGTATCAACACAACAGCGATTTAAAAAATCTCTTTCTTTGAGCTCAACGAAACAACTGTCTCAAAACTACCAACGAACAACACTAAATATTACTTATGATAACGTTATGAATATATTAGTATGCATACGAGATACTATAAAATGTGTAATGTCATCCTCACATAGCGATAAAATTCAACGGTTTCGTAAAACGATACAACAAGTATTCAGTACGTAATTTAAATATATACTATCTTTGAATCGTTCACATGTGAAGCGCTTCGTACAGATTACTCGGAACTCTACGCTTCACAGATTATTTTAGAACACACAACGAATTGGATATCAAAAGCCACAAAAAAATCTGTGATAGGTGATTTTTTTTAATCATCGTTATTGTGCCTTTATTTTACTTGCCGTATTATCCTAATTTAGGTATTTCGAACTTTTGCCGAAATATTCTTTCATTTTTTTATTTTTTCACAACACGAATGATAATAATATTAATGATCGCGATAATGTGAAATTGTTTTGATATTGTTAGGTACTTGTTATTTATGTTGTTGTTACGCTTATTTGAGAACTTTATGATAATAATAATATTAATGTGTGGATAATTTACACAGCGGAATGTTTTCATAAAATATCAAATCAAGAGTTCTGTAACCTATAACTAACTAATAATCTCGCAGTTTCTCTCAGAGATTTTCGAGTTGAGAGTGAAACGCCGCCCTCGCGGCTCGTGAAGAGGCTTCATATGAACAATCGTGTCTGAAAGTTTCATGCAAATATTAACGATGTACTTTTGCTAACGTATACATTCTATTACCGTAGCCATTATCATTTATTGCGGTAACGATTAACTGTGAGATTACTGGATAAAATATAAGCAGAAATAAGATTCATATTTTATTAATTATTGAAAACATCATCAATATTTTAAAATGACAATATGAAACATAAGAAGACACAGAAAATAAATAGGATGAGGTCGCGACTGCGACTCGAACTCAGAACCTTTATTCTCTCCGTCACTAGCATCTCTACCAATTGATACCTACTGAGATCTTTTTATTTCCGTCATTTCGTGCGGAGACATAATGGAACGTATTTGCAAAACTTATATTATAATTTAACTTAAGTTTTTAATAGTAAATAATTCAGATACCTAAACTTAAAGTTAATAATAATAAATTGATTTAAAATTATGTGTCTTTTTTTACAATTACGCTCACCGACTTAATATTAATAGTGAGAAAACTGCATTCATATCTACGGTTTTTTTTAGTTGTTTTTTTTTTTAATTTTATTTTGAATATTAGAATTTACTTAACAGATGGAAGTAATTTAAATTAACTTACCTGATTGTTCCAGAATATTATGCTCCTTAAGTTATGTTTATACTCATTATGTAATCGTTTTTATCCTACTAAAAAACAAATAAAGATATAAAAAAATTGCAGTACCTCAAATTTCATTTCAATAGATGGGTACGTCCGTCATAGTACAGTCAAATATATCTTGCACGGGTAAATAGTAAATTATTTTTAAGACGAACGGCTTCGCGGCCTGTTTCATACAAAACTTAATTTTGGAATTTAAATTCAAAATAATCACCTGAACGTAATGGTATACATTTTTAAATTAAAGGTTTAGTAAATATCTATCACGCATTAGAAGTATTTAATTTATTTTTGTTTTACATTATGAATTATAGGCCATTAGACGAATTGATTTTTCGCGATTTTAGAGGCACCTTTAACAATTATTTGGGGGCTAACGGCGATTTAAAAAAAAAATTTACCACACTGCTTTAAAAATATACTGAAGTGTGAAATAAGCATTACGGTGGAGTTTAAATTAAATTAAAAACGACCAATATGCGTTGGAACACAAATTTGCCAAACATAGTTTAAAATATCGACCCGAAAAAACCTTTTACTTTTTACTTTTATTTACGTAGCAAATATGATATTTTTTAAAACATACGATAAACCAGCAAATAATTATCTAAGTTGCCTCTAAAATTATGAAAACTGATTTTTTTCCATGGCATATACATCGTAATTTAAAACCAAAATAAATAAAATACTTCTCATCCGTACTAGATATTTAATAAACTTTTAATTTAAAAAAAATATGTCATTCAGTTTGAATGGGTATTTTGGCCTCAAATCCAAAATTAAGTTATGTATGAAACAAGCAGCGTTAGAGATTCTAGCTTGTGTAGTGGTCTCCTGAAAAATAAGACTACTGCAGGGTAAGAGGGGACTGCAATCGAGTATTCATAACTAGTTCAAACTAGTATGTATTCATAACTAGTGCACAAATACATTCAAAGTGCGTTCTTTTAAATGATTTTTTTGTAATTTGACGTCGTAAAACTTCTTTATTTTTGTAGATAATCTTGACGTGGATCCGTTGCTATGACATATTGTAAACATATAAATTGCATTGCTAAAATAAAAACATTGCCTCACCAAACTGGAATGATGACGATATTCTTATCTCAGTGCATATTTCGAAGATAAAAATGCTTGAAATAGCACCCAGAAGCGTACAGATGTGTAATAATTGTTTTTTGTTGTCGTGAGAATGTTTTCAAACGCAATCGCCTCGTTTGACTGTTTTAGAATCCGCATGCAAAAATGTTTGCCAGCTTAATAACTTGCTTTATCGAAGGAAGCAATCACTTTGTGGCTTGACATTATAATTTTAATGAAATATATTTTTGTTTGTTTTGAACCACTTTATTGTATTTATATGAATGTATTATCGACCGGTTTGGGTTGAACTTAACCTTCATCGGGTAATTTATATTAGAGTAAAAGAACACATTTGATGTTTAACATGTATAGGGTTTTCAGAATTTGCTGAACACTTAATTAATACTTTTAGAAATTCAGGGGTACAAGTAATACATAAAAATGGAATAGGTTTACGTCTTAATAACTTAGAAGCATTAGAAATATAAAAATCAAATAAAAATAATAGTTGTCGTATTTTAAATAAACAATTAGATTTAACACAAAGTCCGATTTTAAGGATGTTCCCTTTCATCCCCCTTCCCCTACCACTCTACCTACTGTTCTAACGCTCTCTCATATTCTACTCTGATATACTGTCTCTTTCTCTACTTTCATTGTATTCATTATGATATGTATGTTAATTTGGTTTATATGTGTACGTTCCTGATTAAGGTAGAGTACAATCGAAACCGGTCGATAATACATTAATATAAATAAAATAAATTGGTTTAAAAAAAATAAAATGATAATAATTATCATCTGCTCTCTGATTTGTTGCAGAAACATACTAGGCAAGTACGCCGCTGAATTTATAAGGTAAACAAATTTGTCTTGTCGCGGGCTGGACTAAGAAGGGTGTCGTAAATAGAAAATGGCGGCACCTACCCCCATAGCGCTGTCACTTTTTGCCAGCCCTCGTCGGCGACTGAGTTGACACGGAGAACTAGCGAGATCTCCGCATTACAACATAAAATGTCAGCAGTGCCCGAAACGACTGAGATTAGTCTTCTAGGGTTAAAGACTATCACACAAAAATTGCTGTAAACATCTCTTTGCAGGTTGCTAATTCAAATGAACCATAAATAACTTATCTGTAAATTCTGTACGGGTAGTTAGGAAGATGAATAATGTTTTAAATGACAGAAATATTCAAACTGTAATCTTTAAAAATTGTATGAAGTACATCCAAAAATGTTTGAAAATAGGAGCAGTTTGAAAACCATTAACACCATTTTTTATATTTTTCCTTTGCATAATTTAAAAGGTAGTTTGAGGATTATTGCATTTTGAAACCTTATTCATTTTCATAATTACAGATAAATCATTTGCAGTATTTATTGAGTTAGCAACCTGAAAAGTGTGTATTATTGTGGGCTGAAAAATGTATTCTTTTGGAAATTGTATTAGACAGTCCAAACCATATATCTAAGAAATTTTCATCAGAAATTCACTAGCAAATTTAAAAAAAAAACTATTTTCACCTACCTGCATAAATTAAGTGAATTACATCGGAAACATTTAAAAAAAAAATCTTAGCATTCTTTGTGTACTAATTATTATGAACCAGATAAGGAGCTATTTGAAGCCAAGCAGGTAGATATTAATTGTGCGATTACACTTTTACTTTATCTCTCCCAAAACAATATTATCATTATGATCCATATAAAAACCAGTGGCTTACAAGAAACCGAGCGTCTTGTATTAAAGGGAAAGCAGATTCCTCAATAGTGATCAGCTACTAACTCCATGCAAATCTCAAGTACGTCCAACCGTTGAATTTGGAAATCACATCTGGGCTGGAGCATCCAAATACTTGGTAAACCTGCTTGATTTTGTGCAAAGGAAGGCGGTTGGTCTGATTGACAATCCGTTGTTAATAGACCAATTGCCATCTCTAATGCATAGTCGCAATGTAGGCACGAGTCTGTTCTACATATATGTCAATGGAGCTAGCAGCGTTTGTTTCCCCCATGCCGGAGCACGTGCGTGAACTGTACTGCAACACCCGGTTCACAGTTGATGTTATATATGATGTTGGTTGGTATGTGGAACGAGCTACCGTCATCTTTCTTTCTACATTTATTCTGGACCTCATCAAGACCCGCATTAACAAATCCCTTCTTACAGTCCCCTATTTAACCCGCTTAACAACGTTGGTCAACCGGGTGGCGATATAGTTACCATGTGTTCTCCATACAGACAGGGGCGCTCTAGTGAGGTGTCACATAAAAAATACTTACAAATTACGACATTAAAAATTGCACTTTACGTCTCGTATTACGTCACTTCGTTCTTAAATTTAAACATATTTTCCTCTTTTTATTGGTCGGTATTTCTTGGGAGACATTCGTTGAACTATATGGTAATGAATTTGCGATTTTGTTTTCTTTCGAAAGAGAAGTCTTATTTCGTTTCTTCTTCTTGTAGAGTGGTTATGTCTGTGTTGATGCTTATTAATTTTTCTCAATAATTCAGAATTTTGTTGGCCGTTAAACAATTTAAAGAAAAGAACTACTACATTTAAGTATATAATTTGCTTAAAAGACAAAATGTTTAAATCCTCCGCTTTTAATAAAAACAAATTACTTCTACGATAACTAATATCAGGAGCGATGATGGCATTGTATAGAGTTTTACAGGATTCTGCAATTTATTGTCAACCGATTACCTCGGACTTTTGGACGGTTTCCTCGAGAAAGTCTCCTCTTGGAGTAATAATAATCTCGTCAAATTTAATCTTTCAAAAACCCAATCATATCTGATTACGTCTAAAAGGGATTTAAATGGCAATCTAGTCTCCTTTAATCGAAGCAATCTTCCCAATAAGCCCTTTATTGATATAAGTGACCAACTCAGGTACGGGGGCTCGAGTAAAGTTAGCCTTTCAGAAGCTGGGGGTATTGTACAGAGTCCGCAGATACTTTAATAGTACATAACGATTGACCCTGTCCAAATCGCAAGTGCGCCCCACTGTAGAATTTCGCAGCCACCTCTGGTCGGGAGCCTCAAAATATCTGAAAGAAAATCCTTCGCTCTATGTAGAAATGGGCGGTCCGTTTGATAGACTCGCCTATCTTAACACTCGCCTATCTCGCACAGAATTGTTCTACCGGTATTTTAATGGAAGATGCTCTGAGGAACTAGCGTCATTGATCCCTTCAACAACGGTGCATAGTCGGGAAACACGCTAAATACGCTTCCAACATCTGCACATGGTTGACATTTGTCACATGAGAACGGGTCGCTTCTACGATTAGTCCTTGTGTTCAACAGATCGGCTGTGGAATGATCTACCGGCCTTTTTGTTTCCTCCCTCCTACAACATGGTTCTCTTCAAGTCCCAAGTTTACTCCTTCCTATCTTCTAAAAGACCCTCCACACATCATCCCCAAACATGATATATAAACATGATTCTGTGTGGAGTTACTGAAAAAAAAAAACTCCAATGTTGTGGCAAACTGAATAAATGGACGACCAAGTTCCTAACCAAATTCATGTGAATATTTTGTTCAGAAATTTGTCGTATTTATGTACGAGCGCTTTATTTGATTCGTTTTTTTAGGGCAGGCACAGCTTTTCAGCTTTTATGGACGCCACTGATATTGAACTTGAAGCCAAACAGGTAGATATTGATATGATCGATTACACTTTTACTTTATCTCTCCAAACACAGTATTATGGTACAATAAGATTGTTCCAGTCATCTCGAGTTGCTTGATTGTATATTTAAGGCACCGCAAGTTTCTCGTCTTAGTCATACCATAAAAACCTCAATAATCTCAAACAATAATAAAACACCAAATATATTATACTTCACATAACCTGGGGATAAGTGAGTCCAAAAGTGACGGACGTATTGATCCATCCCTCCCACTGCGGCCCAAGGCGATGGGTCGAGGGAGTCCGGCTGGAGAGGTCAATCGGCCTCTCCCGATCCGGCCTACCACGCAGCTGGTGGGCAAATGGAGCCGCCGGCTGCCAAGACCTAGAAAAACCTCACCCCAGGAAACCGGGTTACCTGCTAAATCACCAAATGTAGCGAACCGCGGCGACGGTACTCATGGCCGCCTACCAAATTAATTTTTTTTTATTGTGTTCACATTTAGTTCATATAAAATATTATAACATATATTATAATACGCTTGTGGCACCTTCCAGAGGGTAGATATTCTCAGTGCTTTTCTCTGGTGAAAGATCGCTATTCAGATTCGAAAAGTTGCTTGAAATGGCTTTAGTTGTGTTTGTTAACTAGATCTGAATAATCAGGTACTTCCCCACCTTCCTTTCTTCGATCTCCTCCACCCCCGGTACCCTTCAGTCTCACAACATACCCTAATAGGGGATGCCATAGCCTCACTTGCTCCGGTTAACGATGAGCAGTTGGGACTCTTGCGCGGTATTCACATGAAAAAATTATCTTCCTGTAATAATGAACTACAGTCCAATATTTTTTATCGCTAATATCCTTCAAACTTAATAACCAGTATATTTCGTTTTTTTTAAAGTTAGTTTTCATAGTTAAAATCATTTTCAAAGTTTCAAAGTCCCTTAAAACGCTCCATATCTATGGCCGGTCGGTTTGAGGTTAGAATGTTAAATTTCAAAACAAAACATAAATTTATATTATATTTATAGTAAACCATAAATAAACATAAGTAAATAACATCATATAACATTTTAGAAACTTTAACTCAAAAAATAATAATAGTATTGAGCAATAAAATTATCATAATATTCGTATTGATAATTTATTCGCTCATGAATACTCTAATACATATCATTAATAATATTTTTATGTTGAACAACAATTAAAAAGCTTAAAGACACCCAAATTAAGTTAAACTAAAAAAATACATATTTAAAATAAAAAACAAATTCAAAAAATAAAAATGTCCTTACTGATCTGTAAACAGAATACACACATGACGTTAGATCTTCCGATTGCAATCGTATCAGCATAGCAATGTTTTTTGATGAGATGATTATTTATTCACTTTTAAATAATGATTTAAAAATTCTACTTATAATTATATATTCAGAATCGACGTTTGCTAATCTATATGAATATGCATTTTTATAGCGATAATATTTTTCACTTGAGTTCCTTATTACGCAATACGAGCAACGTTCGTTTTATAAACGTATTTAATCCTCCTGTCGTCTTATCGTTGTGTCAATATTGATTAATTTCTATTTTTTGCATTGATATCATTACATGAATTTATCGTTGCAATATTGCTTGTTTGGTGTGATGATATATTATCATCACAACGATCAGATTGCATCAAGTCATACAAAATTATTTGTTTTGTTCTACGCATAAGTAAAGTATTCAATAATCCACGGGTAAATAAAATGTTATATTTTCAACTAGAGAGAAGTGCACTGGAATATGCTTCTCCGATTTGGAATCCTCAGTGTTTAAATAAATTGTACATCGATAGTACAGAACGCATCCAAAACAAATTTATATAATATTAGATGATTTGTACTTGGCCTTGCTCGGGACTTTTTTTTTGTAAATACGAGTATATATTTTTTTTACATGAATACCGCACAAGAGTCCCAACTGCTCCCAACCGTCTGGAGACAGTGGGAATATGGCATCCCCAATTTGGGGAATGTTGTGAGGCTGAAGGTATTGGGGAGGGGAAGGAGAAGGGGCAGAGGAAGGTGGGGAAATACTTGGCTATTCAGATCTGGTCACCAAACACGGCTAAAAGCCATTTCAAGCAACGTTTCAATTCTGAATGGTGGTCTTTCACCAGGGCGATAGTGAGAGTATCTTCCAAGAAGTTATGAAGTTATGAATTTTTGCTTGTCGTTTGAGTGCTTTAATTGACTTGACAGCGAAAGTAATGATGACTTTTACTATCTCTAAATAAATAAACAAAGAAACATTCATTTAAAAATTTTATTTCATTCCTAATATATTTTTTTGAAATATGGTATGTCTAAATAATAAAGTTCTTAAGTAGGTATCTACTTGTTTTTCCTATTTTGAAAATATTCTTCCCAAACAAACCTTTTTTTTTTAATACACAATCTGTTTTGTATAAATAAAATTGCGGATCCAATGTTATTTATACTAATTTTAAAACGTTATAGCAACAGATATACATATCGGATTTCAATCAAATTACTCTGTAAACATCTCCGACACTAATTAGAACAAACTGTGCTATTTTCTGCGAAACCGTTCTTGTTGTTTTCGAGAGAATCGAGGACAGACAGACAAACAATACGTTTTATATATAGAGATCTCACCTACAAATTCATCAATAACTTTCAATGTACCTTTCAATCTTTGCAACAAAGGCGAACAGTAGCTGATTTAATATTTCTATATAGAATTTAAACAATAAGAACTTCAACGCTACCGAACTTCTAAGTCTCTAATTAATTTTGACATACCTTTGAGGCGTACCCGCCATGAAAATTCCACATGCATATTTTCAATATAAATGCATTAGCAAATTCGCCAATTACCGTGCTGTTTACGTATTTAATAATATTTGCCTAAACTCTATCATCGATATTTATTCGGACTCTTTGGCCACATTCAAACGGAGCATCTTGTTAATGATATACACTGCCTAATGCGCATACATATCGCATCACTTCTATAGATTACCTCTTCTCACACCTACAAATACACTATACATACACTACACAAGTCACCGGCTAATTACTCAATATATAATATGGAATTGTAAACAATAATCCCACATCTTAAGTTGGTGTGTAAGCTTGTACCGATTTTTTGCTAAAAATTATGAAAAGAAAACATTAATTATTTTTGTGTTTAATTCGTAGAACTCCATTTAATTTATTTTTTTTACATTATTATATTTAATTTACATTAAATAAAAAATAAATAAAAAAGTAATCAAAACATATTATAACCCAGCAATTTTAAAGTTTGACTTCAAACGTTCTGAATTTTTTTCGGTTGTTTTTTTTCCGAGATAGTCGAAAACATTTTTGTATTGTTTCACTAAATAGTACGTCTGTTGGCAACACGATACGGAAAAATAGATTTGATACTGTACTACTCCCGATACTCGTATGTCCCAAACTTTCATTCTTCCCATTTCCTTCCTTTCATCACTCTCTTGCCTCACCACATAATATCCCAAAAACTTAAGGAATCCTTAATCCTTAAGGCTCTGGGCTGTTGGGAGAATTGTGTACAAAAATGAAACTGTGTTATGTTGTTATGGTGTTGAGTGTTTTAGAATATTTAATAAATTATGCTTAAACCTACTAAAAACATTTTAGTATCAATGTTAGTTTCATATTATTTTTTATTTTTTCTGTTACTGTGTATTATTAGTTTTTGGTGCAGTTACTGAAATGTGTTTTGCACCTGTGTGAATATTATAACTAAATATGTAAAAGCCCATATAGGGCGTATATAATATAATAAATAAATATGATTTAATTGGTAAAGTTAGTCAAGGTTTTATTATAGTTCATACGAAGCAGCTGATACGGCCTACTGTCAAAGACTTATTCTGGGGTAGCGCACGGATTCTGTTTGTAGGATATCCGGAAGCCTCTTCCGTTCACGTTCCCATTTGTTCTGAAAATGAACACAATCGGACCGGCACTGAGTTCTGAAAAGAGAAAATACAGTAAGATATTAATCACACTTAAAACACATGGTTTAGCCACTGACGCAAAATCTATTTATAGAAAATGATTTGTTATGATTTAATAAAACAAACTTTTGGAAGCCCCGAGGAAAAAAAATCCCTCAAGGCCTATATCATCTTTGGGGATGCTGTGTGGACGGTATTTTAGAGGATAGGAAGGAGTGAATCTGGGTAATGAAGAGACCCACGTTGTAGGGGGGAGGAAACAGATCGCCAGGCAGATCAATCCACAATCGAGGTATTGAACACAACGCACTGGTGGCGAAGGGATCAATGACCCTAGTTCCTCAGAGAATCTTCCATTAAAATACCATTAGAACAAAGACAGCATTCCCACCTGACGTCTGTACTCCAAAGATTGCAAACCAATTGTTAAGATCATTGATTTGCGAATCTATCAAACGGACCGCCCGTTTCTGCACAGAGCCAAGGGTTTTTTTCAAATATTTTGGAGCTCCCGACCAAAGGTGGCTCCCAAATTCTACAGTGGGGCGCACTTGTGATTTGTACAGGGTCAGCAGTTGTGCACTATTAAAGTATCTGCGAACTCTGCGGTATTATAGTACGCCCATCTTCTAAGTGGCTAACTTTACTCCGGCTTCGATGAAGACCCCATACCTGAGCTGGTTACTTAGGATTACACCAAGCATATCCATTATAGGAGACTAGACTGTGCCCCACTATTCGTTGGTAGACCGAACCGGTTTCAACGTGTTATGGTCATCTTCAGACATCCAAGTTTTCGGTGTTATTTGAATTATGTGACAATTCTATTTAAACGGCCCCCGTGGCCGAGAGGTAAGGCTGTCGATTACGAATCCGGTGATCGCGGGTTCAAATCCGGGGTGCGCGAATAAATTTTATTTATATTTTCATATGAAGTGGTAACTTTGTGATGTTACAATATTAATTTTAAAATAAACCAATGGCTATGTTTAGATCACATTTATTTTCTAAACTTTTTGCCAACCGGGTTTCGTTACTACCGAAGCTTCTTCAGGACATTATATAATACTAAACTGTCCTAAACATTTGTTACAGATTGAAATAAAAAGGCGAGCGAAGACCCAGTGGTGCAGTGAGGAAGAGAGGAGGGAGAAGTATGAATTGGGAAGGAATTGTACTTTGTCAATTAGAAACATCTTTGGTATAGGGTTTTTATTTAATTTTTAATTTAATTTAATTTCCTTATCTCTAATGCTTCTACATTATCTAGTCTAATTCCTACTCCATTTATAATAAAATTATTTATTAAAAATGGAATAGGTATAGTAACTAACTAACTATCACATCATTTTGTCGCAGATGTGGGCAGAGAGGACGGACCGCCAAACAACTGGATCTTGGCATAGACCTCTCGCTTCATTCACATTCATAGATCGTCTCATACATTCTCTTCTGTTATTCCTACTGTTGACATGGCCAGACTCGAGTATTTGATTAACTTAACCGTATCATGTGTTCCTCAGGTATCCCCGGCTTCTTCTTTCATTCATATTTGCGTAATATATTCTCCTTACACTCTTTTCTTCGTTAATTCACTCTACATGCCCAAAGCATGCAAGCGTCCTTTTCCATTTCCCTTCCCATTCTTTACGAATCTCAACAATATTCACACAATCATATATGATTTTACGCATTCGCCCCAGAGATCTTATTTCCACACCATTCAGTTTACTTTCGTCCTTTCTCTGCTAGTTCCATGCCTCACTGCCATTCATCGTGGTTGGTATCAGCACTCGATGTGGACTGCTAGTTTCGTTTCTTTGGACATTTTTTTATTGGCGCCAACCGCGTTCAGTCCTCCGTTAATGGAGTTTCCTGCATTTAACCTTCTTTTAATATCCCTATTAGTCTTTCCATCTCACGTAAACACACTTCCCAAATACACAAACTTATTCAATTGCTCCAAGTATAGGTGTTGAATGGTAATTGAACATCAAATGGCAACATTCTTACCCCACAAATATTTTCTATGGTTAATGACTTGCATAGGTTCTACTAGAGCAGTAGGAAGGTAAATGTCACATAATTTTGAGGTAGGTACTTCTAATGCTTGCTAACGGTTATCATAATGTAATAATAAAATAAATATGTACGGACCAGTGACAGGAGCATTCAAGGTAAAGTCCTCAGTGATGCTGGCATCATTCAGCCTCTCTCCACACAGCCGGATCCCGTTAATGACTATAAAATCATCTGGGCAGTTGAAGATCTCGGCACCAGCTTGTCCTGGTGGCAGGATTGGTACTCCGTCTAAAATGAAACCGTTATACAGAGTGATAGATACTCTCAGTATTCAAGTAGAAAGACCATCATTCAGATTTGAAACGTTTCTTGAAATGACTTTAAAATGCTGAATAAACCTTAGCCAAAATTGATTCGACACACGATGAAATATTATGTTTAATTAAAGTTCTTTTTTTTGTATTTTATATTAAAATTATTTAAATACCTGCATCTATATAATAAGACACTTAATTGTGATGTATAAAGTATGCATGCTTACGTTGGATCATTTTGTTTATTAAAGATTAAATAAAAATTAAACCAAATCTTTCCTACCTCTTGTTTGCTTTAATATAAGCACTTTAGACTTCTGTTTTTACAATCGCTATAACTTTGCGAGTAGGTATATTAAAATTTAAAAATGTTTTCTTTTTTCTTAAGCCATCACAAGAAAGCGTCATTGTTATCCAACGGCTGTAATATAACGGTGGTTACTTCACTAAAACGTTGTCTGTATAAACCAGATGGGGTAGCAGGCATTTTAGTTTTTATTATTCTGACAACTGTTCGGCGTTTAAAGCCATTTTAACGGTATAAATATTTAAAAAAGGATTGCGTAGATTAAAAACAAAACGAGTGCAAACGTGATTTATAAGGTATCGTGAAGCTTTATATAATGCGAAGAGCAAAGACTAGAGAAAAAAAAAACATGATACACTGGTGCATAGTCGGGAAACACGCCAAACGCGTGCCCAACATTTGTACACGGTCGACATTTGTCACATGAGAACGGGTCGCTTTTACGACTCGTTCCTGTGTTCAACAGCTCGGCTGTGGAATGATCTGCCGGCCTCTGTGTTTCCTCCATCCTACAACATGGGTGTCTTCAAGACCCAAGTTCACTCCTTCCTATCCTATAAAAAACCCTCCACACAGCATCCCCAAAGATAATATTGGAAATTATTCACTTCAGGGTCTCCTGTGTGGAGTTACCGTAAAAAAGGGTATATAATGAGTGTAACATGTTTTTAATACACATCTACAGAGAAGTTAAAAAGGGAAAAGTCTTAAGTTGCAGAAATAATATTTTTCTTTTTTATTTCATAATAGTAATAGTATAATGTACATGATACATACATAATATACAAGTGAATAATATAATACAGTATGAGTGCATGACGTTGTGAAAAAGGGCAACGCGTTTTTATATTCCAGAGGACGTAAAAATGTATGTAATGCACTATATGAAACTGCATAATACATAATAGTTTATTGGAATACATTGCTTACACCAGGTATAACAAGTTGCCTGAAGAATTGAGACATGTATGCGCTTCGGAGAAATCTCGAAATGATATTCTGAGGTCTTATTTTTTAAAATGCTATTTTGAAAACCATTTATCATAGATACCAACTCTGTTCTGATAGCCGTCCCTAAGCTTTGCAGATTTATGGTGTAGGTATACGAGTATTTCTCTCTTTTAAACATAGGAAAACTTACATTAAATATGTCTATGCAATAGGTGAATTTGTTTACAAGTATATGTAGGCGAAAAATGGGTGCATCTATTTGGGAGCTTGTCCCGAAATTATTATTGCAGAATAATATATTATAACGAGTTCGTCGATGAGGTACTTTGAATATTTGTAGTTTACAACAGTCGAATACGGAGTAAATAATTTTAAATAAAATATTTTTTTTATTTTTTTTCTGTTTTATACGGTATGTATTTAAAGTGTGTATACGGTATATTGTTTATCCTGACGAGGGAAGCTTTGCTGATAAAACATGTAGATATTTACATATTAAATACAGTGGTTTTAAACAAAGTAATTGTTATTAATTTAATAAAATTTAATAGTTTATCGTATCTATCACTTCACTTGCTGGATCGTTAGAACTTTCATTTGTAATATAATCATTGCTACTATATTAAGATTTCTTTTTTTTAAATTTAATTTTTAAAAGAAAGAGAAATATTCCCTGGATACGAATAACCTGACAATATTTGAAAATATCCTTCTACCATCACAGTGCGTGGAATATGTTGCTTGTGTTGTGATGGAGCACTTACCCAGAGGAAAAATTTAATTCACGATGCCTGAGTGAGACCCAGACGCGATGCCAACTCTGTCACTAACCAGTCTTCGCAGTGTTTCTTGTAAGTTTGTATATCAGAGTTTGGCGGGATGTATATAATAGTTTCAATTTCAGATCCATAATATTCTATGACAATTTGCACAAATAATTGCTCCAGCAAGAGTTTTTGTGTGTTAAGTTTTGTCGCTGATAAAGTTTCCTTAGTTGCTATTAAAACTCTGCCACCTCTCGATTTGGTCATAAGTATTTATTGAAAATCAAAGCTATAACCTATTTCCATGGCAATTTTCTACATATATAACCATGTCTAGATCGTCCATTCTCCATGGCAGTACGTCACTGTATCTGTCTTGCTTCACATATCTGGTCATCGCGACGGCCGTCTTATTACGCTTGCTGCATCACGACATATTATGGCCGCTAGATAACAGCACCGCTTTCTGAGGAAAACATAGCTTTTTAGATACACTTTTAAATATCCCAGAAGTCATATAAATTATAATTTTTTTTATTACTTTCTTTTTAAAGGTTTTACATGTATGTGATTTTGGTGATAATTACCAAGTACAGGGCATAATTATAAGAACAGTAAGTAAAGCATGTTATTATAATAAAAGTACAAAGTCACAGCATTCACAGTCCTCACCAGGGTTTCCTGCAATTGAGTTCCCAAAATACGTATTATATGCAGTAAACATAAATGGTTAATAATAAAACGTTAATAAATAAATAAAGATACGAAAGCTATTGCGAAACTGTTCGCAGGTGGATCACATATTGCTTTTTTCCCAGGGGACAGGAAAGCAATCATTTTCCGTAGGGAAATAAACAGAGCTTCCCTCTAAATTTCTTTATTTCAGTTGACTACCATAAAACAAGAGTAAAAAACACGTGTTCTCAAAATAGTCATCAAAACACCAATTTGAAGATATGTCTTAACCCTCTTAAACTAAATGGTAGGTTTTACTAGAAAATGAAAGAAAAATAAAGCATGTTCCTTTTAGAGCAAGGGCACTGAAATAAAACATCCCCCAAAAACCCTGAGAGATACTTATTATTGTACTAAAAACAATCTAACACGAATCTTCTTATCAACCCCATGAACCCCTTCAATTTCAGATGTTAGAATAAAAGGGAAAACTCTCATTACTTCATACTTTCTTTATATGGTAGACCAGCCGGGTTTCAATCTGTCATGGTCATCTTCACACTGATACAGATACGTTACTCAAACTACGGTAGGTATTTATACATATTTGTGAGTCAGGGGTTGATAACAATTAGTTTATGTACATTTTTTTATAAGTAATGAAATGTCATGATTATATGTACTATAGAGCTAAATATCGTTTCATTTTCTAATTATTAACTATATGTGGTGAACGTACGAGTATGTCCAAGGGTATAAAAGGGACAACCGAATATGAAAGAGAAAACATGACTCAGAGGATCATATAAACGAATGAATGGTTGTCTCATCCTTCTTCGATCCTTAAGACTCACCTTGATCGAACAAAAAATATTGCACGTTCTTGTTTTCAGTTTTAAAGCTAACAACGTTTGTGAAAGAGATAGTAATTCTGATAAGACGTAAGCATATATGAAATAGCAATATTAAACGCGCGCGTCAAATATCGCGCCACCTGACCAGCTTTAGACCAGATATAGTGGAAAATAAATATTTTTTTGTTTTATTATAATGAGTGCTCAATAATTAATTATACCGCTGTTTGTTTTGACTAAATTATTTTACTTATTAATCATTACTAATATTTATAAATAAATACTATTTACATTTAAAAATCAACAGCAACATAAAAAATCTTGGTTATGACAATCAAATTTTGCAAATCTCGTTGATTATGACAAACAAGCAATATAAATCTCTTCAGAGTTTTTTTTCCAAGCATGCCTAAGAAATACCGATATCGAATCATAACATCGATTACAATACCCATTAAACCAAAATTACTAGTTATTGTGAATTATTGGACAAAACCCAAAAAACTACAGGGATAAAATTTAGTAACTTAATTATATTTGTGAAACAATCGATAAGCGTTATTCGAATAAGGATATATGAATATATATATTTTATATAAGAGAGGTAAGTAAACGTTCAAATGTCATTAAAAGAAAAATAACTAATTGTGATACTTCAGTAACATTTAATTGGGTTGTATCTATACTTAACTTATTGTAAAATTATAAAGTCGTTAAGGACTGTGATTTTGGTAGAGCGAAAAACTACGTTTGATTAAAAAATGAAAATTATACAAAAAAAAAATTATTTTCAGACCTCAGTCTAACGTCTCAGTGCCCAACAACGGGTTGTTTCTCACCTCAAACCACGATTTAAAAAATAAATAAAAATATAACCTAACTGCTTGCGGTTGTGAATAGAAACAAATAAAAATTGTACATCGACATCGACATTTATGTAGGTGGTACCAGATAAAATTTGACGCAACAGAAGACGTTTTAAGTTCAGTGAAAGAAAAATCGCTTATAAATATGCAACGTCCGTTACGCGAACATGGAAGCAAGGGAACTAATAACTCAGTTTTCAATAAATCTATGGTCGGGAAGGAACATAAAAAAAACAGGGACTTTTGGCTTAACCTGCACCATTCCCAAAAAAACTTAAAACAAAAATGCGGACGATCAATTTTATTTTTTATTTCTATTTTTTATTTTTATTTTTTCACATTTTCTTCTCATATGTTTTTATATTATTATTTAGCCCTATATTATTATTATTATTATTATTATTATTTATTTTTTAAATTTATTTTATTGTATTCATTTCTCTATTTATATTGTATATATATTTCATTTCATGTGATATGGCAGACTGGGTTTGCACTACCCACCCAGTCCTGCTGGATTAAAAACTCAAACAAAAATAAATAAATAATTCCAAACTTGGCTTTCCCATATACGCACCACAAAGGAACGAATCTTAACTTCAAGGAATCTCTGGTGATGCTCCGGTTCAAAGCAAATTTTACACCATACCACTAAGTATATTTGTAGTCTTGTAATAGATGGAATGGCCATGACATGGCTTATTTAGTAATGTTGTCGCCAATAAGGATATGTGAGCATCGAAATCATAATAGTCGGTTTAAAAAAAAAATAAGGTAAATCGAATAATAATATTATTATCAAGTCCTAAATAAAAATAAAATAAATAAAGTCATTTCAAGCAACGTTTTAATTCTAAATGGAGATACTGGCAGTATCTTTCTAATGTGCGCCTTCATGTGTCCTTAGCCATATTCTTTTTAACGTTTGTATCTCGATTATTGTATTTTGAATAATACTGGGCAGACCATTATTCAATTTTGTGGCATGGAATTTATGGTTTTTCTGACCAAAAGATGAATCGGGGATGCATTGAAAGCAAGTTCAGTAAACAAAGTGGCAGTATTCCTAATATGAGTGTACTCGTACAAGATATTAGGTACTAAAGACAGTACGAGATACAAATGAGCAAAATGTTTAGGAGGTCAACATAGGATATAGGGAGATCTTAAACAGTTTCACATCACTAGGAAGTTGCAAAAAATTCAAATAATTAGTCGAAACAAATAACATTTTTGTAAACAGTGTATCAAAGTTAATAACGTTTCAATTTAAAAACAGACAGCCTCCATAATAACACAATTCTCCTGCTGTTAGATAAATTCGTGGGTCTTAAATCGTAAAAACGTAAAACGTTAAATCTTCGTTTCCACGTTTTGCAAAATCGTGGGGGAGAAAAGCCTCCTTTACTCGTGATAATTATACCGTTTGGGTAAAATCACGTATTCAATATGCCATAAAATGTTTTAGCCGCTGACGTGAATTGAAGGCGGGTATTTAGAAAAAAATATGTAAAAAAATCACGTAATTGGACAACGTAGGTGAGCAAAATGAACTTCACATTGATGGCTTTAATATTAAAGGGAAATTATTACGTTTTACCTACCAGCGGACTTAGAAAACGCCGTACACGTTCTCTTTTTTAATGTGAATACCGCAGAATAATGTGAATGTCGAGGGATAAGGCTTTCGACTACGAATCCGAAGGTGGCAGGTTCAAATCCCGGGGTGCGCAAGTAGATTTTATTTAATTAATTTGTGTTGTTTCACAATTAATTCATTTAAAAATAATATATGATATATTTGCGCACGTACCAGAGTGAAAGATAGTCTCGGCATCGCCCTGGTGAAAGACCACCATTCCGAATTGAAACGTTGCTTGAAAAGGCTTTTAGCCGTGTTTGGTGAGCAGATATGAATAGTCAGGTATTTCCCCACCTTCCTCTTCCCCTTCTCCTTCCCCTACCCAATACCTTCAGCCTCACAACATTCCCCAATTGGGGATGCCATAGTCTTACTGGCTCCAGACGGTTGGGAGCAGTTGGGATTATTGTGCTGTATTCATATAAAAAAACACTTGTGGTATGTTGTGAGACTGAAGGTAATGGGGAGACGAAGAAGATGGATAAGGGGAAGGTGATATATTACCTGACTTTTTGGATCTGGTTACCAAACAAGGCTAACGTCATTTCAAGCTATTCCCCGTTTCCTTCGCCTCTCCACTTTGCTCCCACAATATTATCTGAATTGAGGGAAACCTATCGACCGACTGATTCCAGGTATTGCGTAGGGTTCTACTTTAAACAAAAATTGGTTTACCTGCATCGTGGTTTGATATTTGAAACTCAAATTCTTCATTGTCATCTACGTTGGTGTATGTTATGCTGCAGAAGCTTGGGTCACGTTCTATGCAGATGGCGTAGTTCAGGTTGTTCTAAAAAAAAAAATCATGCTTTTAAAATATGACCTACTGAAGTATTTCTTTTTTTTTAATTTTAAATTATGTTTTCACACAATATGTTGTATGTTTTTTGAAGATGAAGTTAAGTCTTTTTGCCAAGTTTGTTACAGGAGCGATAATAAAAGATACAACGGGCCTTATGGGAATATTTTCCTTGTGGATTTTAGGATGGCCATACAGAGCTGGAGCTCTTAGGTTTATAACCCTGACGTTTTTCTTGGATCATTCGTTGGAAAAAATGGCATTACAACTGTTTATAAGGATGTTAACCTTATTAATATCTCTTAGTAAATAATCACGTCTCGCTTGACAACAACGGGACTAAACCCTTGCATATAGAGAGAAAGGGTCTTAGATTAAATGTACTTGAACAATTAGAAATTAATATACGAACGAATGATCCTATTATATCATTAATTAATAAAGTAAGGAAACTTTTAAATTCACCACTTCTCAGTGTGCTCACATTATCAAAAATTGATTTAAGAAAACATTATCAGTTATACGAGTATATGGGAAAATACATTATAAACATGAAAACGTCACAGAATAGAGAATTTTAATTATTTTCTAACTAAATCGGTTTTACCGATAATAAATCATTATTTTTAAAAACCCATCCAAATTAGAATGGGAAATAGAAATTAGAATGAATAAAATCATGTAAATAAGTCGTCACAGTGTGGATTAACCGCATTTTGAAAATGACCTTGAACGCCTAAACATCTGCCATAATAATAAAAACTAAAAATACTTGCAGAACTTAATAATAACATTGTTAAATTTGATTTAATAATAACATTTTTAAATTAAAAAAAAAAAAATAAGTGGATTTCTACGAATTAAACACAGAAATAATTAATAAGGGAATGATTTCTGTTCTACCGGTATTTCATTGGATGATGCTCTGAGGAACAAGCGTCATTGATCCCTTCGGTACCGGTGCATAGTTTAGAAACACGCCAAACGTGCTCCTGATATTTGTACACGGCTGACATTTGTCACGTGAGAACGGGTCGTTTCAACGACTCGTTTTTGAGTTCAACAGCCTGGATGTAGAACTCGGTTCTTGCCGGCATCTGTGTTTCCTCCCTTCTAAAGCATAGGTCTTTTCAAGACCCATGTTTTCTCCTTCCCCTCCTCAAAAAGACCCTCACAGGCCCTGAGGGAGATTATTTTCCTCAGAACCTCCTATGTAGAGTATATGAATATACATAATTCATTTTAATTTAATAATATTTCGAAGACCTGATCCAATATTTCTAGATGTGTGTTTTATTTTTTATTACTAATTTTCATAGATATTTACAATCAGTAGTTATGTAAAATTAACTTAAAACTTATAATTACTGTTGGAGTTATCTAATAATTATTTGGTTTGTGATTTTAAATGTTTATTTTTTTTTCTGTTTTGTTTTCTTACGACAGGGGATAAAAAAATATAGAGCTTGTTTTAAATTTAGGGATTTATAAATTGTCACGTCATCTCGATCAGTTTCTTATCTTGGTAGAAATTGTTGAATTTGTTTCTTTTAATCGTGCTATCTTTCACAGGGGTCCCCGACTTCTTCTATCATTCATTATAGCTTCATATATTTATCTTGCACTCATTTCGTTGTTCCTTAGCATTACATCTCCGAACCATCTGAACGCACCTTTATTAATCTTAACCGTTACGCTTAGATCAGCCTTACATTATTTTCGGATTTATACGTTATTTCGAACACGATCAAACAGTATGGTTTTACTATAAAACACACGACTTAGGGATCTCATTTCTTCAGCATTCAGTCGTTCACCCTTCCCTTAACGAATTTTTCACTTACAAAGTAGCCGGGTTCCCTAAATCCCGGCAGGTTTCCGCTGCTCCTATAGTTGAAAGACTCCAGCAGCCCCTCGGTGCCCTGGTGGAACTGCAAGCATCCCTGCGGAGCGCTACCGGCACCCCTCGAAACTTGGCACAGCCCTACCTGCAGCAGGCGCTGGGCGGGCTCGGAGGATAGAACGGACACGTAGAATGGACCGGGGGCATCTCCGATTTCAACGAACACTGAAAATAACGGATAAATTAGGCTTTTTTATTATTATTTTTTCAATACATTATTGAATCTTATAAACCTCATTGCAATATATTACCTCCAATCCCAGCTGCTCCCGTTATCTTTTTTTTTCTGTGTTTTTCCGTTTCATGTTTTATTTTGAGTGTTTTTAATATATTATCTTCAATGAATGAATGCTTTTTTATTGAACAGAAAAGGCACAGAAAATGAAAGGTAAATTAGTCGTATCTGGGAATCGAACCCAGAACTCCTGTCTTACTGGGACAACATTCTAACCACTGAACTAATGAGACCTATTTATTTTACGTAATTTTTATCGATCAAATTTAAGACCACCAATATTATCCTCAATTTATTCCTCTATTATTGTCTGCCATATTTTTGTATGATTGAAAAAGTTCTACCCGAATATATTTGCAATGTAGATAGTGTCTCGGATATACCTATATTTTTTTTGTAAAAGAGAGATAAACATTTCCGGTTTTTGAATAACCTTTCCGTATTTGAATTCCTCCAAGTTTCATATTTATAATCGGAAAATGTTGTTTGTGTCATGATGGAGGATTGAGCTAGCAACTGCTTGAACTGGATAGAAACCCTACGTATTTATCCACTTTCCTACTAACTACCTACTGCATGTACATTTAATAACGCGGCAGAGCGACAAAGGTGTTTTTTTGCTAAACGAATCTCTGAATAAACTCCAACGACGAAAAATATTGTCGAAGGTCTATATTTTCCAGTCTTGTTATTTTTTTTTTTCATTTCGTTTGTCTGCATCTAAAAAAATGTCAGCAACTTTCTTACAAAAGTTTATAAAAAAATAAAAACAAAGCCAGCAATCAAAATTTATTGAAAAATATTTAGTTACGTTTTATTATTTAAATGTTAGAAAAAATCGGTTTCACTTGGCTTGACATAAATATGTTAACCTTAGAATGTATGCTTTCTGCGTTAGCCCATTTATGGAAGTAAGAAGTATATTTTCCTCCCACTCCTCCTCCCTAAAATAGGCGTTTTTCTTCTATGTTTGATTATTCTTTGTCGTTCAGTTTAATAAATATTACGATCACTCACAATAAGCACGTGTATTGCTAAAATTGATCAAAAATACTCATCTGAGAAGCGATCAGTAAAATACACTCAATAGTTCCCATCATACAATGAGACCTAAAATTTCATAATTCAAAAGAATATTATATTAACTAAGGAGAAAGGGCGTAGCCTGCCACTATGAATCAAACGCATTACTGAGGAAAGAACTTGAGAAAGGCATATCTCGAAGTAAGCCAACGCACTCTGTCGACACTTCAGCGAAACAATAGATAATGATTAAGTTAATGACACTTTTTGAAACTCCATTCCACTTTTATTTTTGACCGTGATCGGTTGCTGCCTGGAACGGGTATCTTCAAATTGATTCAATTAATTTATTAAATTATGGTTAATGTACAATTTTAGGTATCAGGGGAAAAAAACACGATTTTGCTATTTCAAGTACCATATAAGACATTTTTTTTAAATAATGCTATATTTTGAAAAATATAATCTAAGTAAAATAGAGTGTAATGAAGTTGTAAAAAGTGCGTTTTATTTAATAATTATAATGGAATTCCACCATGTATTAAGTTGCAAAAATATAAAATATTAAAAATCAGATAGTTTTGTTTGAAGTTGGATATAATAAATTTTACTCCTCGCCTCCAATCTAGGGTTAAATTACATTAATCCTAAACTATAATATAAAGCATTTTATTATTTACTTAATATTGAAGCATTTTGAAGGAGCTTCTTCAATTAAAGGATAAATAGCAAGGGATAAACAAATGTTTTTTTTGAAGTCGAATCTGTATATAATAAATCTCCATAGATTGCTATTGCCAATAAACGAAACGTACTTACGTAGCAATTTATTCATATGAAAAACTATTTCAATTTTGCAAAAGCTCTGTGATCTGAGAGGGAAATCATAATGTACATTGCGTTGGCACTTGTGAAAATGAATAGTAAATCAACGTTAATATAATATTTTGGTTCCCTCAAGGTGACCCCTTTACCAAAGGCCGGAAATAATAAATTATGCATATACGAGGTTGGAATTTTTTTTAAGTGCCTCATACCAACATCAACTCCCTTATTATTTTACTCTTGAAGCTCTTGAAGTCTAGATAAATGATAATTTGAAATTAATATATATATAATGGGACCATTCACATGAAGTGTTATTTGATAGTTTTTTTTTTTATTAATTGTTATTGTGTTATAGAACTCAAATTTAAAAATTCAATTAAAACCAATATTAATAAAATGATTATTAATGCAAGTATTTTATCATTATGATAGCTGTTTCGGCGTTTAAAGCGATTCTAACTGTGGTTAAGACATATTGAGACGATTTACTTACATGATTTTATTTACCCCTACCCAATTTTTTTTACGGTGTTTGAAATGATTTATTAATATTTTCGGTAAAAGCAGACTTGCTTTAAAAAAATATATTTTAATGAGAATTGTGATATATTAAGTCAAATGAAGTCTAAAAATAAGAGATTAAGATCCTCGCCACTAATAAATTAAATGTACCGATGAGGAACACAAGACAAACTGTAACATTTTTCTCCGACACTTACACAACCAACTATCAGTCTCCTTCATTAACCAATAGGATGCATGATCTGGGCAACAGGTTTGGAGGTGTTGTTGATGTATTTGCTTACTCCATTTATACAGTAAAACGTCATCTATACCAGGTATACGAGACGTGTAAGACCCGCACAAGAAAAATAGTGTAAATATTTAGGCACCGGCAGAGAGGGACGCACGGATATTGTGATTTGCAAATCCTCTTGAGAAAGGCGTTTGCTAGTTTCCCAATAGAGATGTTGTCGCTCCGAGCGTACTTGACTTATATGGTTGGTCACTGAGGCGAGTGGTGATGACAGCGGTTGCTGGGTGTAGAAGACTGTTCTTATTTGGTAGGGTAAGGTGTTGACCATTTCGCGGTTGAAGTGAAAAGAAGCACATACCGCTGTGTATATGCTTCTTGTGGGGCGCGCGGCGTGGCCGAACATTATGTACACGTGTTGTGAAATCTCTGCTCAGTATTGAATTTGTGGTGCAATCTTAAATTCCTATTGCATTTGTGGTGCAATATAGGCTCCTGGATCGGTCTTGTGAAATACTAGCTCTAAGCTTTGTTATTGCACGTGTTGTGCAATAATTTATATTTGGTTATAAGAAATACGTTTTATCTGTTTAAATTAATCCACTCTGCAGACACGTTCGATACATCAGCATTTTGATGAATCTTACGATATGTAATATTATATATTGGATAATGTAGCGATAATGATTTGTGCTGTAATATTATTTTGTTTTTTTTATTTTATGTCACCGTTAAGCATTTGAAAATATTTTTTCATTATTTTATGGTTTAGAATCTCTATATACTTGTATTTTTAGGTAGTTCTTTATATTATGTTTTAAAATCCACGTAAAAGCCCAGATCGGCGTATAATCAAATAAATAGATAAATATTTTTTTCCATTTCCAAACTACCAGACCGAGTGATCGGCAAACGATGAGGCTTATAACTGTTAGTAAAATTTGATACTCTTTATTTTGTTTTTCATTTATGTGGAAAAAAGCAGTAAAGCTATTTGAAGGCTACCTCATTTCGTTTGATGTATTTTCTATTTCCATATTTTATTTAGGATACATTTTCAAATATCAAATATCAGAAGCTGGACACATTAAATATATTTAAGGTTTTTGCCCAAAGAAAAACGGAGGAAGTGGTGATTATAATGATTTAATATTATTTATAACATTATTGATTATAATTATTAAATATTATTGATTATATTATTGATTGTTGTGATTAAATATTAATTTTGATTGTAATGATTAAATATTATTTTTGATTGTAATGATTAAATATTATTAATAATATTATTGATTGTGATGAATGAATTTTTAGTGATTACATTATGCATCACATTATTCATTACATTGCGCACACAGCCACGAAAATAAAGGACACGTACACCGATGAACTTCTTCTTTTAATTAACCATGGACCGTTTCATATTATAGAAAAAAATAAGATAAAATAATAATGCTTTCACACGAGCGAATTATCGATTATCGTTTTTTGTTTTGTTTTCAACATAACTCGATCTCGGCATACACTAATTGCTTCATTCACTTTCGGTTAAATACGGGGAAACACATTATAAATGTGAAAACCTCACAGAATTCAGAATTTTAATTGTTTTAAAACTAAATCGGTTTTACCGATAATAAATCTTTTTTTTTTTTAAATCCGCCCAAATTGAAAAGGAGTGGAAGTAAATAAAATTATATAAATAATTCGTCACAATGTGGATTGAACACAGTTTGAAAATGGACTTAAACGCCGAAACAGCTGTCAAAATAATAAAAACTAAAAATACTTGCAGAACTTAATAATAACATTATTAAATTTGATTTACATTAAATTAAAAAAATATATATATAGGTGTTCAAAATAAACTGCTTCTTTCGTTGAAGATTGTACTTACTTTGTTGATTATTATTGATCCCACAGAGTATAGGTATCACACTGTTAATGTTTTGTCCAGTAATGACAAACTGATCCTCGACACATGTTCCATTTGTGGGTGGCTGGAGCTGAAATATCAAAAATTAATTAAAGGGAATCCAGAATTAACCTTTACGAGACCGAGAATGTTTTCTTAATTGATTTATTTAAATGTATTATATTGTTTTGCTAATGTGAAAATACTGAGAAGTGGTGAATAAATCATTTTCCTTACTTAATTAATTAATATTATTATATCAAACGGGCCATATAGAGGCACATAAATAAGACGTAAACAAAATTCACGCAAGCTAAAACTTGTACGAAACTGGATCAAAACAACACGTGAGTTGAACGACCTCTGAAACAAACAAATCAACAACAACAAGTTCAAGGAAAATCCCTCGAAAATACCTCCGTACGGCCTATAAAAGCCCATACACGTGATACGTTAGCTTTCATTCCCGCTCACGGCTCGGACCAAGTAACACCTCAACTGTAAACGCTGCGTCACCGTGAAAATCAACCGGACCTGCTCTCATCAACACGCTATTCTACCCTGGACCTGCTCTCATCAACACGCTATTCTACCCTGGACCTGCTCATCAACACACTATTCTACCCGGACCTGCTCTCATCAACACGCTTTTCTACCCGGACCTGCTCTCATCAACACGCCATTCTACCCGGACCTGCTCTCACCAACAGGCAAAAGACTCTACTCTACCTGGACCTGCTCTCTTCGATAAATAATTCTTCAACATATACCCTTCATTCTTGTACGGGCTCTACAAGTCACGTACAATTATATTAGGAACATTCGTTCGTTTATTAATTTCCAATTGTTCAAGTAAATTTAATCTAAGTCCCTTTCTTTCTATATGTAAGGGTTTAGGCTCGTTGTTGTCAAGCGGGACGTGATTATTCACTAAGAGATGTTCTGTGAATTTTGAAAAAGTGTCTTTATTATTATAACGTCGTATATGTTCTTTGAATCTAGTTTAGAAAGCCCTTCCCATCTTCCCGATGTAGGTAGCGTTGCAGTCAGCGTGGTCACATTTTAGTATTTGAATCTGTTTCATGTATTAAAGTTGGAGGACAAAGGACAGTTGTATATTTGAACAATTTTTATTCATTGCAAGAGAAATCAGTCACAATGTTGAAACACTTACTTCCATTTGAACAATGTCTAGCTTCAGTTGAGTGACATCAGAGCTTGCCTTATATACTGTAAGGGTACAAGCGAGCCTCTCTTGCGAAGGTCTTGGAAATCCAGGGTTGGTGAAGGTCGAACAGTTGGAGGACGTCTGTTCTCCGCAAGTGTACTGAACTGGAATTGAAAGACATTACTCTAATAAGTGTTGAACTAGGTACGTCAATTACTGAGAACAGTGAGTGCAAATAAATGGAAATGTTTGACACCGATCCATGCATATAAAAGTCGAGTTCTTTTAGCGTTACAAGTATTTAATATGGTCATCAAGTAGTATCCCTCATGTAATTAACACTAACGGCCGTTCTTCCCAACCCTACTGAATAACTGTTGAGCCGAAATTTTGACTCAACATTGTTCAAATACACAAATACGCTCTTCCCAACGAAATTCTCGATCAAATTTACAATCAATTTAGGATATTGATTTTTGCAGATTAAGTTCCGTTCAACAGAGGAATAGTTATAAAAAGTGTCAACACGGTGAACAAATGTCAGTGAAATGTCAAACGTCATTATTGGATTGCGATTCAAATATTGAATGACAAAAGTTTATTTCCGTTTTCGAATGTTAAAGCATGTTTTTTTTATGTTTTTAATAAAACTGAAGAGAACCTAACATATTATAAGCTATGCTTTGTCTTGTTTTTTTACGAAAGAGAAAAGTAAAATGTACATCTATGAAATTGGGCTGGCACTATTTTACAATCTACGAAAGTGGGCGGGCACCTCCATAGACAATTCACGATAAAAATGCTTGGAAACGGGCAAACAGCGAATGCTCAAAAACACTCGGCTGATCGGTGCCTCAGATTGATAATTCGAAAAGTTAGGAAGAACGACCGTTAGTTTCATTTAAAATCTATCATACCTAAGTCCTTCAATACTATTCTAGGTCACCGAATCAGAGAAGACGAAAAACCAACCAAAATTTCATTGACTGATCCAATTATAAAAATGTTTTTCACTTAACTAACTAATCAGCACCCCGTTTCGAGTGGTAGGCAAAGAGGATGAACCGCCATACAACTCTTTCTTGCCACACATTCCTTTTTTTATTTTTTTAATACACAGATTTATTAATATTGATAAATTGGATAACAATGATTAATGGAAAGTGTTCATTGAATAAGAATCATGACTGTAATATTATCTCAGGGTGTTCCAATCTTGAAGAAGCATTGGCAAAAAATTCATTTATCTCCTAGAGATGGCTAAACAACAATCATCAAGGTGGTAAAACTTCTACATTTACATTCATAAAAGAGACATATGTTCATAAAAAAACTATCGTGATTACAAAATAAGTATCTTCTAAATAACTACCTGGGGGCAACGTCATAATCAGAATGATGAATTAAATTATTGCTCAACAGAGCGAAAATCGGGAATTCTACGAGTACATACTAAGATGAAAGATTCCTTACTGAACCTCCATGGCCGCCTCGAATAATTTATTGTATTATTATATTACAAGAGGCTTCTTCTGATGCAGCTAAATGATATTGTTGGAAGATACTGGAACGATTCCTCTAGCGTAGATGTGGTGTTTCCATTGGTAACGTCAAATGACACGGAAAATGGTGAGGTAGGAACTTAATCGTTACAATCTGACCCAGTGAGAATATGGCATCTCCAATTGGGGTATTTTGTGAGGGTGAAGAATATGGGGTGGGGGAGTGGAATTGGTAAGTGTCTGGCTAATCAGATCTGGTCACTAAACACGGCTAAAGTCATTTCAAGCAACGTTTCGATTCCGAGCAACGGTCTTTCACCAGGACGATGCTGCAAGATGTGAACTATACGATCCATCTATAGAGATCATCGTGAATTCCTAGACCTACTAACATATGTAATGGATCATAGTGATTAAAACTTCAAATGCTTTTGAGTAATCCATTTAAATGTCATCTACCCTGCCGGCATAATTAAATTAAATTCATAAAAAACGCAAGATTTGAATAGTTGTTGAGCAATTTTTCAAGAAGCCATGCTGATTATTTAATAGTGATGGTGAATTAGTCGAATATGATTGTAACCAATTTTATCCAATACTTACATGATGTTCTCCTGGTATTCGACCTATTAATGCGTAATCTTGTTTTTACCTACCAATGTCAATGGCCTACCAAAATAGGTTTAATGTCCCAAATGCTTTATAAAATATGAAATACCCGTAAGTAACATTTTAAAAGACCACTTTGCGTAATGCATATTTAATATAAAGGCCTTTTTCTTAGCCAAAGCGGGCTTACTTAAAAGCAACAAAAAAATTAGATTAACTAATTTTTTTTCAAATACGTTGGAATAATATTAAAAAATACAGTCCACTGCCGGGCCGAAAACAAATTGCGCTAGTTAAATTGTCTTTATCTGCCGACGTAAACAGAGTCCAATTACTCTAAAATATTCAAAGCTATAAATAATTTCTTCACTTTTAAGTTGAAAATCGGTTTCTGAAGACAAAACGGAAATCCCGACGTCATGACATTAGCCTAGTTTTTTCGTTGTGAATTTTTCCGTTCAACGCAACCATATTGAGCTAGATTTTTCATTATGAGCAATTTAGCTGTGAAATATCCATTTAATCGAAAAAAACGTATTTCCTAATTACTTCCCAACCTTTCCATATTCCTTCTCTTTTCCCTTAACCGACTTCATTCTCATAAAATACCCTTATTTGCGATTCCATAGTACGACATGTATTTGAAAATAAAAAATTAAACAAATCATTTTATTTTAAACATATTTTTATCCGCCGAATCTTTATAGCACATTTGATTTTAAATCTGGTAAAATAAACCCATCATTTCGACTCAATGCCTATGTTCTTAAGACTGCATCCCTTCTGTTGTGGTAAGGAGACTAATCACCTACATCACTAGGGGCTCCATAGCAGCACCAATCTTACGAGTATTTCTCCAATTCCCTGTATTTGTGCGAAATATAACGCACAATTTCACAATATCGACATTCTTCACAATAACCTTTCAAAATATCGAACCGAAGTAATACGTACGACCACAAATTGATGCACGAGTATAAAATGTATCGAGAACATCTCCTATCCCGATCCTATCTTCCTCTTCCTCTTCGCCCTTCCTTCTTATTTTTTTTTGTTTTCTAATAAGACATCTGTACGTAACCACTGTTAGCACAAGAAAATTTCTTGACTTACCCTTTGTTAAACTTCCTTTGTAAATATTTTTTTATTAAAAGCTGTTTCTTTCTTACAAATAAATAAATAAATAACATAGATGGGCCAAACTCAACTTAAGGCAGGATAAGTTGGCAAAATCTACAAGCCTGTCTACACTGTAGAGTGCACCCAATTTCTGAAAAGCTAACATAAATCTGCCTTCGATAGACTCCCAATGGGTAAGCTGGTCACTCTAGTTTACTCTAATAATCTTGTTGGGAAGATTACTTCCATCGAATAAATCCAGATTAATGTGCACTATTGTAACAAAACCTTTCTCTCAAAATTAATCACGATTAAGCCTTTGGAATTTTAATTAATAACACCTTAAACTTGCCGTAAGGGGTTACTTTATCGCGGTTACCATCCATTATCTGCTTCAAAGCCCTCGCAATTCTTTAACAATAAATGACATTAATAAATTAAATATCATGATTCTATCCAAAACATAGTTGCCTTTGGAACTTAATTGATGAACGTACCTACACCTATGCATCCACCATTGCATGTAAAGTCTCCCCTAATACTAAATTAACAAATTGAAATCCGTTTTCAACGCTGATGCAAGACTTATCACCGGCGTATATTCCCACATTTCAGAACATCTTAAAAATCTCCACTGGTTCAAATCTCCTAAAAGAATCCAGTTCATGCTCTGTTGGATGGTATTTAAGTCATTTAACAGAATGGCTGCTGCTTACTTATCAGAGGAAAAAATTCCTGAAAATACCAATTTACGGCATTCCACCCTTATGTCTGCAGCGTCATCAGCTATCGGGATGATGAGGGAACCAAAGCGCACACCTGATACTAAGTTCGGTGGTCGCCCTTTAGGAGTATCAGGACATAAAGCCTAGAATGAACTTGAAGAATGATCAAATCCTTGACAGAATTCAGAGCTTAACGTACAATTCATCTTTTCAGACAAGTATATCCATACAGGGAGGAAATGTGCTCGTAAATTACTTAGCTAGGCTAGCCGGTTAGTCACTTATAGAATAAGTATTTTTTTTCACGCAACAGTGCGCACAGCCCCCGACACTGTAAATAACTAAATGTTTAAAAAAATGTTAATATCTAATAAATACTTTTTACGCCTTTTTAAGTCATTTTATAGATTTTATCCACTCCTACAAATTATAAATATTCAAATAATACTAACTCTTCTTGTGTCGCCAATCTATATATATATATATAAATTGATTTAAGTTTGTATGTTTGTTTTTCCTCGATTTTCTCAAAAATCACTGGACTGGTTTTGCTGAAAATAGCACAGTTTGCTTTTATTAGTGCCGGGAAGGTTTAGAAAGTAGTTTGAATGAAATCCAATGTGTAAAACTGTTGCTATAACATTTTAAAAATAGTATGAAAAACATTGAACCCGCCATGTTGTATATTGTATAAGTATATATTGCCCATAAATATAATACTCTGGTTAGCCACATATTGCATATTCGAAAGAAGTAGGTTTTTTGGGTAGAATATTTTCAAAGTCGAAAACACGAGTGAGTACCTACTTAAAAACTTTATGAATTAGATATATTTTGAAGAATAAACGTTTGGAATGAAGTAACATATTCAAATGAATGTTTCTGTATTTGGAAATCGTTACTTTCGCTGTCAAATTAATTATTGTACTCGTGCAAGGCCGGGTACACATCAGCTAGTCTTCTAATAAATGTAACATAATGTGAATGGAAAAGGAGAATAAAATAGCAACTGTGAAATTCATATCTTCTCAGACCTTAAATTTTCTAATAAAACTGTGTTCATCTGAAGCGACCTACCAGGTAAGTATGTTTTTCTATATCTGTTTGTACATAATTAGATAAAGAATATGAAGTAATATTTGTATAGCGTCCTTGAGGTGATTTTTCACAAAAACAGCGCTATACGATTCATCCAATTATTATAATAATAATTATTAATGTTATTCGGATGAACAAAGGGAGGAACGGCCTTCACATGGAAAGAATATTTTCAACGCTCAATTTTGTAAACGCTTAGTTCTCAAATCCCCTTTGTGACAATTTTGAGAAACTTTTAATATATTTACGTAGTTTTTTTCTACAAAATTTGTAAGCCTTTTGGGCTCTTAGGAATTTGCGCAGAATAGATAACTATGTACCTACTTTCTTTGACTTACATTAGCGACAAGAATATCTAAAGTAGAATGAATAAAATCCTTTTTTAAAACATTTCAAATAAATTAAATTATTGTTATCAGACAAAAAATCATGTTTTCTCGATCCAATATTTGTAAAAATAGTTAGAGAAATTTAAAAAAATGTGATTTAAGTGGAGCTTTTAGAAGCAATAATAATATTAAAGGAACCAGAAAAAAAACCCAAATTGTAAAACTTTATAATAATCGCATACTTTTATTATGTGATCAAACCGACTAAAACGGAACGACGGAAAGGGCTTTCTAAACTACATTCAAAGAAAATCTAGGATGCTCTAATAATAAAAACGCAAATTCGCGGAGTAGGTCGTAGTGAATAAACACGTCCCAGTTTATAACAACGTGCCTAAATCCCCATAGAAATCTATACTTGGAAAAGTGTAATATTTATAAATAGCCTGCTTTGAAATTATATATTTGCAACCGAATTCCTAATAAGTCTAATTTTGGGTTTACCATTTTTTTACAAAACACGGGGAAAATGGAGGACACTTTTCAGAGATATTTAATTAATAGCTATTTATGAATTATTTTTGCATTTAATTCGTAGAACACCATTTTTTTTTATAATATAATGTACATCAAATTTAAAAGTATTTTATTATTGTAAAAGCTGTTTCGGCGTTCAATTTTTTTTATATTTTTGGAGGCGGGTATGGGTACCACCGCCCGGGAAGCCTACGTATTATTATTCCTGATGTCCAGACTCATCGCTCCAATCTGTTAGACCTATTTTTAACTACCGAGCTACGTGGTTATGGGATTGATGTCACAGCGTCTTTAGGAACGTCCGACCATTGCCTGGTGACGACATCAATCCATATTAACTTCAGACCGCCAATCGAGAGGCTGAAGAGAAATATGTGGCACTATAGGTCAGCTGATTGGTTCGATCTGCGGGCTCACATTAATGCTTTCCCTGTCTGTTTTCAGACTTCGGATCTCTCCAGATGTGTCCAAAAAATTGGTGAAATCATCACATCTGGGATGGGTGGCTTCATTCAATCAACTGTCAAACAAACTCCAAGCCGTGGTTCAGTCGACAATACTCTGAATCAGTTCGACGAAAAAACGCGGCTTACCGAGCCTACAACACATCTCGAACGTCAGAAAACAGAACAGCATATAAAAAATTGGCAAAGTTAGGTAAGAGAATCATAAATAGGTCAAAATTTGAGCACTACCTACAGATCCGCAAAAAGCTTGCTGCCTGCATGGCGGTAGAGCGTTCTGGTCAATACCGGGCTCCATAGGTCGCAATTTCTGCAAATCCAGTCTACCACCTCTTACCAGACACGACGGATCACTAGCAAACACCGCCACCGAAAAGGCCATCCTTTTAAGGAAAATGTTCGCGGAAAACTCAGCCCTCGATGATCAAGGTGCCATCCCGCCGTCTGTTCCTCATTGCGGTTTCTACATGAAAAAGCTGAGGATCCGGCACCGGGATGTACTCCACGTCTTACGGGGCTCAATGTTAACAAAGGTAGTAGGCCTGACGAAATACCTGCCCTGATATTGCAGAGGTGTGCTGCAGAAATTGATCCAATTTTGTCAAAGATCTTTAAAATGTCCCTGAAAGGTGGCTCTGTGGTGGAAAGGTGACAGCTCCAACCCGGCCAACTACCGACCCATAGCGATCACATCAGTTCTGTCCAAGGTGATGGAACGTGTGATTAACGACAAACTGCTCACATACCTCGAGAAGAACAAAATTATTAACAACTGTCAGTACGGATTTTGGTGGAACCGCTTCTAGCGTATGTGGCGCATGTTTGTGGGCGGTGCCTGGAATGGTACGATGAGATTCAAACGGTCCAACTGGACATTTTTAACGCCTTTGGCCTTGTTTGGCACCGAAGACTTGTAAACAAACTGCCTTCTTACGGACTTCCCGTATCCTTGTGTACGTAGATTGCTAACGTTTTGAGGGAGATATTGATTCAGACGGTTGCTGACGGTTTCATCTCTTCCTCGCATTCAATAAATGCTAGCGTCGGCACAAGGATCGGTTCTTTCTCCGACATTGTTTTTGTTGTACATCAGTAACATCTTGATATATGCACTAATCCAATGTTACGCGGATGACAGTACAGTCCATGATAGTTTTTTGTTTGACAAGCCCCAAAGGGCACACAAACTCCAACCGCTCGGAGGGCTTTGAAATAGAGAATGGACAGTTACTTCGTGAGGGTCTCCTCTTGGGGTAAGAATAACCTCGTCGAATTTAATGTTTCAAACACCCAATCATATCTGATTACGTCTAAAGGGGATTGAAATTACAATCTAGTCTCCTTTAATGGAAGCAATCTTCCTAGCCCTCCATTAATCTGCTTGGTGTAACCTTAAGTGACCAGCTCAGGTATGGGGGCTCAATCGAAGCCAGAGTAAAGTTAGCCTCTCAGTAGCCGGGCGTATTATACAGAGCCCGCAGATACTTTAATAGAACACAACTGCTGACTCTGTACAAATCGCAAATGCGCCATACTGCAGAATTTTGCAGCCACCTCTGGTCGGGAGCCCCAAAATATTGGAAAAAACGATGATATGACGGAAGATATTGAGGTAGCCGTAGCTCAGTGGATTAGAGCGCAGAGTCTCGGATAGACCATGAGGTCCTGTGTTCGAGACCCAGTTGCTAACGTTATCTTTTTTTATGTTTCTTTTCGGTTTCATGTTTCATTCTAAGAGTTGTTAACATTGTCTTCAGCGATTAAAATAATATTACAATGAGGTTTTTGCGCTATAATAATCCAAAAAAAAGTAATGAAAACACATTAAAAATAATTACTTTGAAGTAATAACGATGCTAATATTAATAAAACAGATACTTACACACACAGCATATCCCATAGCCATCGGCGCAATCACCAGATTCAGTTCCAGTTTGAGATGAGCACTCCAAACTGTGAAGACAAGTCCCCTTCAGACCACTGCTAGATAAACAGTCCACATTGTTGAAGTTAACCACTTCGAAAATACTCAAGAACCTTCCAGTGGAGACATCGGCATCAGGAAAAATGATCTCCTTTGAAGCACTTTCACTTTCCCGCAAATTGACATCGTTATTGGACTTCAAAGTAGGGTTTTTTGTTAAATTTCTGTTACCATTCTCTGGTACTTGTGCTTTGTGGATATAATCGAATAATTTTGGTTTCCTCTCAATAACAACTGCCTCATCAAAATGTTTGTAGTCTTTATTTGTAGGAGGTCTCGAGATCGTAGGCACTTCATACAAAAAATTCTCATACCCCGGAGTCTGTATTTTATCCCATTCAAATAAATTATCATTTTCTTTCAAGCCGCTGCCGAAACTATCCTTGTATTTCTTTGAGCCCTTTTCCACAAATTGTACAACGGCGTAACGAGAATTTAAAGATTTATTCTTCTCATTAATCTCGTTATTTACATTTACAACAAGACTCGGAATCGGGTTTTGAGACATTTTCTTGGAAAATAAATTTGCATACGAATCGTCGCCAAGTTCGAAACGTTTCGCCGTGTTTATTCTGAAAAATCGTTGCCCGCTTTTCTTTGGATTGCTTTGAACTCTTCTGCGGGAATTTATGTTGGAGAATTGAAATTTTTGCCTGTTCGGTGGCATGGTAAAATTGGATGTTAAAAAATCGTAGTCTACCAAAGAATTATACCCATGTTTTCCTACCATGTAAGATCTATCGATCTCGAAGAAAATGCTTGATTTTGGGAGGAATACAAGCACATATAAAATAACCCAAAAATTGTTTAACCGCATCCATGATTTGGGAAGTTTCATGCTAGTAAAATCAATTAAATAAAAATTTACGATTTTGGTACGCGTTTAAGGTTTTAGTTCAAGTTTATTTTCACACGAGTTTTCGGAAACTGAAGGCTTTTCACTATTCTAAAGATAATCTTGTTCTTTAGATATTTAGAAAACTTGGAATCATCTCGAAAGCACGCTTCACTGCACTTAACTCGGTCCCACGAGAAATCTCGCTACAGAGAGTTAGTTCCAACTTTGCCGGCAGAAGCAGAGCAAATCTTATCTCCATCACAGCTCAAAGAAGAATGATTGCATGAGGAGATGCACTTGTCATCGCAGAACAGTGATGCGTTCAACGCCATTATATCAGTCGCTCATACGTATCATTTCTGACTATTAGGGCCTACAGTGCGTTTCGTAACTAAATTCAATTCTAAAGATTATGAAGCTTTAGTAATCGAGTAACCCGATGAAATAAAAAGTGTATAGAAATCTCTTTCCAATAGACTAAGTGCAACTTATATTTTTCATATCAATGTAAAACAACCGGTGAACGGATAATAAGGAACTCCAGTGAAAAATATATATTTATTCAGATCAGCAAACCCCGATTTTGAATATATAACTTCCATTATATACAATTACACGTAGAATTTATAAATCGTTATTTAAAAGTGAATAAAAAACACCGCGTTATGTTGGTACCATTGAATTTGGAACATTTGAGGTCACGTGAGCTTTGTGTTTTTGTATTAGTATGAGAAATTTTATTTTTGGATTTTGTTTTGTATTTTCAATATGTATTTTTTTTAGTTTTGGAAAAATGTTAACTTAATTTGGGTGGCTTTAAGCTCTAAAGTTGCTGTTCAATATAAACAACTATTATTCATGATCAAACCAATTAACCGGAAAAAACAACAGAAAATAAAAAAGATTTCTTGCGCATCGGCATGTCGGGACACGAAACCAGAACCTCTGCCTATCCGGGGCAACCGCTTTACCAACTAAGCGAATGAGACGAGTTCAATTTATGTCATCTTCATCGATATCATATCTCAAAATTGAAGATTTTGTTAATATTATCCTCCATTTTTAATCTCATATTATTGGCAGCACTCTTCATGATGATTACAAAGTTCTCCACGAACACAATTGCAAACTAGACAGTGTCTCGGATGAATTTCCGATTTTTATTTATATGAGACATCTATTGAATTTTTTTATAAAAGTCTAAAGAATATATTCAATTTTTAATTATTAATTATTTTTCGTGATATTTAAAAACCTATTGTAATATTTAATCATTGAAGAAAATATTATTAACATAACCTATATGAAACATGAAACCGGAAAAAACAATAGAAAATAAAAAGATTTCAGTCACGTCTGGGACATGCTAGCTGGTACATGCATCTGGGATATGCCACATCTGGGACATGTCCCAGATTCAACTGAATTTTTTTTCTATTGTTTTATCGGTTTCGGGTTTCATTCAGGTTATGTTAATATTATTTTCTTCAATGATTAAATATTACAATGAGGTTTTTAAATTTCAATAAAAATAATGAATAATTAAAAATTGGGTAATATAAAGACTATTTTAAAAGTCCCCATAAGAACGCCAGTAAGAGAAAGTTTCAAATCTTTTGCCGAACCTAACATTGAAAATATCTCTGCTAAGAATGTTTTAATCAAACATTTCAAAAGTTCAAAAAAACCCAAGAAACTTAATTTACACCACGCAAGAGCAAACCAAAATTACATTATAAATATTCCTAAATATATGTAAATATCTCTCCACTAAGCTATATAATTCACTTTCATCGACAATACAAAAAAAAAGCGGGAAAGGCAAATGATTTCAAAAATCAAATCAAAACCTGACAAAGATATCAAAGAAGAGGAGTTATCCAGCATCTTGAAAAGAACTTCGTAGGAGCCTACAAACTTTTTTTTTTAATAAAAACTAGTCTGCCTCAGCACAGGAACTCCTAGTGAGGAGGACTAAGAAAAACATTACAAATTGAATTATTAGCTTTGTAAAAAAATATTAAGTGATGACAAATACGTTCACTTTTTAAATTAAAAAAAAAAACTACAAACTACAATATTTATAATTATCACGATTTTTTTACAAGAAAAATCCACGTAGTTTCAATCATTAATTAACAGGCAAGCCAACAACATTACAATTATTAATTAATTTTTTACCTAAAAGCATTTACTAACCTATAATACCAAATTATATCAAATAATATTTTAAATTATTTTTTATTAAATAAAATGCAAAAAGTCCCGATTTTGTCGTTTCTCTAACGGGAGCTTGTTACTCTAAACTCAAAATTTGCAGTAAACAAGAACGGCTGCGCTGCCTGTTTCATAAATAACTTAATTTTGAATTTGATGCCAAAACACCATTCCAAACTGAATGATGTATTTTTTTTAATTAAAGGTTTATTATATATCTAGTACGGATGAGAAGTATTTTATTTATTTTTGTTTCAAATTATGAAGTACATGCCATTAAAAATATATATATTTTAAGAGACAATTTAGAAAGTTATTTGCTGGTTTATTGTATTTGTTTTTAAATATCGTGTTTGCTAAGTAAATATGATTACGTAAATAAAAAATAAAACATAAAAAAAAACATTTTTTCGGGACGATATTTTAGATTATGTACCGGAAATGTGTGTTCCAACGTAAATTGGTCCAAGGTAAAAATGAAGTCTACCATAATGCTTATTTTAATATTTTCATTTCATAATGTAAAACAAAAATAAATAAATTGCTTCTAATCCGTACCAGATATTTACAATACTTTTTGATGAAAAAAAATTTCATTGGGTTTAGTATTTTGGCCTCAAATCCAAAATTAAGTGTATAAAACAAGCCGCACAGCTATTCCTCTTAAAGTAAAAAAATATATATGTATATTAAATTTAAAAAATAAAAATAAAAAAAACATAAAATCAAATGTGACAAGTATAAATATTTCTCAAGAATCTTAGTCAAAAATATTCCTACAAAAGTATAAAAAAAAATACAAACGACAACAATAAATAGTACTAGTAAAAAAATTATTTCCTTATCCATACATTCAATGCAAGCTTGTTTGAAAATCACTGGAAATAGCACAGTTTGTTTTTATTAGTGATGGGAAGGTTTAGAAAGTAGTTTGAATGAAATCCAATATGTAAAACTGTTTCTATAACGTTTTTAAGTATGAAAACATTAAACCAGCCATGTTTTATTTAGGTTAGCCCATAGATACAACATAAGTAGGTACTTACTTAAGAGCTTCGAGATTTAGATATATTTTGAAAAAATAAACGTTTAGAATGAAATAAATATTCAAATGAATGTTTCTTTATTTGGAGATCGTTACTTTCGCTGTCAAATCAATTATGGCACCCTAATGACGAGCAAGAATTCACAACTTCATAACTTTATTCTAAATCCCAAGGAAGGCCGGGTACACATCAGCTAGTTATCTAATACAAAAAGGTTCATTCAGCTAGCCAAGTTATCAATATATTTATTAACTGTTTATTTTATTTCAGCGGGTATCATATTTAAACAACTAGGAATCGTATGATGTAAAGTTCTTTGTCCGTATTTATTTGTATGGTAAGGAACCATTAATCATTATTAAAATTGAGATCTAAGAATTTATAAATCACAACTTGCACTAAAACCTTCTCTTTTTATTTTTAGCTCCAATTGAACAGAAATTTCTCTTAACAAATTGATGTAATTCCGGAATGGAAATCGCTCTATAAACGAGAAAATGCTTTATTATCAGCAACTGTAATACGAGCACTTAATTTCATGGAAAATTTCACATTTATTACCATTGCAGATAAAGATCTAACGCACCCATTATAACAGATATGTGTAACACTCATAATACCGAGAAATTTTTTAATTTTTTTTTTATGTGATACCTTACAGAGCGTTCCTGTTTCTATGGATCATACACGGGGGATTTATATCGTCACCCGGTTGGCCAACGATGTGAAGCGGGTCAATGAAGAGGCGGTAGGAACGGATTTGTTAATGCGGACCTAGAAAAAGCCTGAATTAAATTTAATTTATTTCCCCTTTTCCCCAGCTTCCTCTCCCCCTTCTCCTTCCCCTCCCCAATACATCATTCAGCCTCACAACATTCCCCTTTTGGGAATGCCATAATCTCACTGGCTCCAGACGGTTGGGAGCAGTTTGGGACTCTTGTGTGATATTCATATTAAAAAAAAAAGAGGAAAGACAAACGTCGCCTCTGCCTTTCTTATTTTGCTTTCTTCTCCTTGTGTGTTAGTGCATCTTTATGTATTGTTTGCTCAGTGGGGTGGTTCAGTTTGTTGAGCGGCTTAATCTGGAAAAAGTTGAAGATCAGTAACCCTATTATGACTATGTGTCGCTCGTAAATTCTTACTTGATTTTAATGGGAGTCAATATTTTTGTCCATATTATTTAAGTATGCAAAAGAATAATGACATTATTTTCTTATATGTTATGATTACCGTTCTTCACTGCCTAGAATATCGAGGCTTGTTAACTCAAGCCGGGTTTTTTGAAATTTTTGGTGCCTGTCAAAAGGTTTTTTGTCGCTCTATACGAAATTAAACATAGAAGTTTATAATTTGGAATTCTTAAAATCATGGACTCACTTCATGTTTTGTATTTTGTCTAATTGGACAATGTATGGTGAGTAAAAATAAAATTATAAAAAAGGGTTCGTTGAAAAAAAAAAATATTGTTTTTCAAATTTCTGTTATTTGTGCCTTAGATTAAATGCACATAGAAGCACTAAACTTCATTATGATGTATTCACTGAGTTTACGACTGCATTACAGTGAAATTTAATGTCTTTTGCATTTCATAAAGGGCGGGCATTTTCACCTCGTGAAAGTCAACTTGGAGCGGTAAAAGCGGAAAGTTTTGACAGTGATAGAGCATTACTTTGTTACCACCTACGTGGTGGAAATATATGTGAAGTTGCAACGGAAATAATGTCACGAACTGAGTGAGATTGAAAGGGGTGAATTATTTTGAACGGAAAAAGAACCTTTCTTTCTTATTATTTGAGCAAGTTCATCTACATCATTGTCTTTCTTATTGCTATATATTACAAAAGGGTGAATAAAGCAGCAATTACGTTGTGTGAAGATTTTAAAACATCTTATGTAAATACACGTATAATAATTTTTTTAAACAGATAAACAAATGTTATCAGGTTACGAATAACCTAATAGCATTCGAATTCTTCCTACTACCAAATGCAAAATGTTGCTTGTGCATTGACTCTTCGACGCAGATACTTTGGTCCACTGGGACACTTACCAGAATTGTATTACTATGAATTGCTAGTCCAACTTAGTGGTTACAAGTAATTATGGATAAGACCAAGAAAATTTTAAGTTTTACACAATTTTTTTTTATTATTCTTGTAATATATTTATTCTCGATCCATAAAAATTAACCGTTAGAACCAAATGAGACAAGAAAAAGCAAGGAGATGCTAGAAGAAGAGAGAAGAAGCAAGAAGAGGCATAACGATAGTAAAATAATCAAGAAATAGCCAATAAGAGACAAGAAAATACAAAATACTTCGAATAGACGAGAATAGACTAGAAGAGCAAAGAAAATGGCAAGACTATGACAAAAGCTCGAGGCAAGAAGAAACAGAAAGCAAAAAGAAGCGGGAAGCGAAAAACGAAAACCACCGCTCAAACAATTCCTTTATTCTTAACAATCCTAAATTCCAATACTGACTTATCAGGTTGCCATGTATACCGGTCGATTAAACTCCAGACGCCTTCCCATCCACAGGGCACGTGTTCCAAGTTTTTACAAAACAGTGCCCCCGGTGTGCCGTTGCACCGGGACAGGAGTGCTCCTGGCTGGGGTGGTACATTCGTATCGTATCGTATCGATCCACATCAATTAACAGTTTATGTAAAAGTAAGAAGAAAAAAGCGACACATTAATAACACTTTAATACTAGGAAAATATATTTAGAAAGCTACATTTTTTATGTAATTACAACGCAAGTTTCTATGACTATATAGTTTCGGTCGAAAATCTTTGACTTTATACTCCAATAAAGCTGTGTACACAAAGTTATATCTCTTTTTACGAATCCAATTATAATGATAACAACTCCAAAGTAGAGCTATGTTTCCAATAAACCATGTCTTAAGGCTCTCCTCCCAGAGGCAAACTTTAATAAGGCATGTTTTAATGCGAACATTAAAAAAATTTTAATAACTTGCTTCAGCAAAATACTGTTTTGGAATTAAAACGATCAGTAAATCAAGCAGGAAGCTGTTTCCAAGATAAGCGTTAAGAATTAAATGACATTATTACATAAAATAAATGCGGTTTTAATTGTTTCAGTAATCACCTACTTTAAGCCAAGTTACACGCGAAAATCCCGGCGCTACAAAACAATTAGCATTAAACGGAAACTATTATTATTCCTCTATCTTATGAAAACCGATAATACGATTGGAGTAGCTGGAGTTATCAACATAGGAAAATATGTTGGTTATACAATAAAGTATTTTTTTTTTCTCTCGCTCAATAAATTGAGATAGGTAAATAATAATAATAAATAGATTATTTTTATAGCACCGTTTTCGTGGAAAATTACCTCAAGAGCGCTTTACAACATAATTTATCTCTCTCTCTCTTCTCTCTTAACCTATAACCTTAGACTTATATTTAATACAATTTCTTTAAACGATTGGTATTCACTTTGTGACGTCATTATGAAAAAATGAATTAAAACATACACTTTGTACTCACCACTTTATAAATATACGTAGATATCTAGATGTTTCGAAAGCGACGCTTTCTTCATCAGGAATATATGAATACTATGTATATTTTTAAAGTGGTGAATACGAAGTAAATTTTTTAATTCTTTTTTTTTAATATCTAATAACTTACATCTAAGATATATTACTAATGGCTTACAGCTAACATTTACACTAGCTATTTTGAAGCTAACTAATTGAGTCTTAAAATTAACATAACGCAGTGTTAATATGTACAACAATGGGACGTGAGGTACTATTTACGATGACAATTCATTTAATATTTAACAATTTTTTTTCATCACAATATTTAAATATTGGTATTTCATTTTATATGCAAATGTCTAAATATAAAAATGAATGCTTGTCTGTGTATCCTCGACCGGTTTCGCTGATTAGTTACAGCTAGTATTTTATGCTTATTTATTATTGATCTTGCATTTATTGGACGGTTAGTGACTAAAGAATAATTGGTATTTAATGTAAATAATAATGTTTTTTTTCGAATTTAGGACTACAGAACAGATTTAACAATTATAACTGAAAGGGTTAAACTGAAATTTACGATGAAAATTATTAACTTTTTTAAATCATTGAAAATAATATTAACAACTCTCAAAATTAAACAGGAAACCGAAAAGACAATAATTGGAACTCGAACACAGGACCTCGTGTTACCGTTATATTTTTCTTATCGTTTTCATTTTGAGAGTTTTTAATATTATCTTCAATGATTAAAAATATATTACAATGACGTTTATAAGCTGCAATGAATTCCAAAATTGAATAATTGTTTACATATAGTTGAAAGATTCAAATTTTTCTGTAAATGACATTGATGGGTACTAACCGGCTAGCTTCGCCATGTAAATTAGGATGGCACGAAAACATTCGTCATCCCCCCCTTGTAGTTGGAGACGATAAACCCCTGGCTGCCGATGAAGGATGCCAGTTTTGCCAGCCAGAGTAGCTAAAGGTGACGAAACCTTGCGCAACCTTTGCGACAGGAGGAAACGTTAATCGATTATTCGCTCCAAAGGAGAACCAATACCGGTTTCCTGACCCATCTGGGATGAGAACATTCTACGGAATGACTACGGTTTTTAAGAATTATCGAGTAATGCCCGCCGGATTGTGAGAAATACCGTTAACCTATAATCACCGTCCATTACTTTCATTATGTAAAAATCCGTCTCCCGGTAGATTATCTATCCCGTATCAATATGTTCACACAACAACACTAACGTTAATTGACGTGTCGTTCCGACGGCAAGTGCCTTCTACCCTCCGAATGAGAATTGGCGACTTACGCCGACTTCAGGTTTTGCCAACCTAAGAAATATTACTACATGTTTCGTGAGCGATGCTCACATCTTCAGGTATCAATGTATACTGCAGTTAACAATTAAAATATAGAACAGTTAGATTTAAGTGGGGAGGGGTGGTAGGGGAAAGACAAGTAATTAGGAAATTACAATCGTTAAAGTAAGGTGACAAAGGTATAATTAGGAAATTGTCAAGTTGTTGGAATGGTCATTAGAGTAGGAAGGCCTGTTAAGTGGGAAAATATTTAATATAGGGTTACCAAAAAAGTTTTTTTGTTTGTTGATTATATCAATTTTTAAATTATCGCTTTTTCTAATTTCTAGTATTTCTAAATTATTAATTTGTGTTGTTTTGTATCCCGTATGAAGTATTTTTAATCCTGTATCTATATCAAAAGTATGATCATTTTCTATTAAATGATCCGCAAATTCCGATTCACTGTTATTTTTTAATGCTCTAATATGTTCTTTAACTCTAATGTCAAAACTTCTGGTGGTTCTACCTATATAAAATACATATACAAAATACCTATATAAAATACAAATACAATATACTTATATAAAATATATAAAATACAATATAAAATACCTATATAAACAAAACAACACAAATTAATAATTTAGAAATACTAGAAATTAGAAAAAGCGATAATTTAAAAATTGATATAATCAACAAACAAAAAAACTTTTTTGGTAACCCTATATTAAATATTTTCCCACTTAACAGGCCTTGCTACTCTAATGACCATTCCAACAACTTGACAATTTCCTAATTATACCTTTGTCACCTTACTTTAACGATTGTAATTTCCTAATTATTTGTCTTTCCCCTACCACCCCTCCCCAATTAAATCTTTGTAATTTCCAAATTATTGTAATTTCCTGATTGTAATTTCCTAATTACTTGTCTTTCCCCTACCACCCCTCCCCACTTAAATCTAACTGTTCTATATTTTAATTGTTAACTTCAGTATGCATTGATACCTGAAGATGTGAGCATCGCTCACGAAACATGTAGTAATATTGTATATTAATAAAGTGATGTATACAAAGTTATTTTGTTTTAATTAAAATACATAATGACATCACAAAGTGATAACCTTCTAGAAGAAGAATTCTTCTTCGAAAACAAAAAAAAATTATCGAAAAAAAATTTAAATGTAACAAATTTGTAATCAAAGTGTATTTTTTCTATGAATTTGGCGATGAACTTGTACGCTCATTTATTTAATTAGGCAATAATAATCAGTGTATTATCAATAATTGAATGGTCATTTTCAAATAATCAACGTACAATTCATACATGAATAACACAGCCTACCTTTGGTCATAGAACAATGCATGCCACTTATAATAACGTGCAATATTATTAATTTAGGAATAAACTGAAATACTCCCCAACCGTCATCATGCCCGCCCCCTTCCGCTCCCAACTTCCTTCTATCTTATAACAGTACCCAATTGGGGATGCCAATTACCCACTGACTCGGCGTATTGAGACTTGTGCGGTAATCGCATAATGTATATTTCTTTTATTTTTTTATTTACGCACCAATGTCCAATTACACAAAATACATAACACGAAATGAAATAAACAAAAGCTACAGAAAAAGAAAAGCACATACATAATACTAGAATGAAGCAATGCCGAAAAGACAACAAAAATATACATTTGAGAGAACAAGTCAAAGCCTGAAAATGGTTTTAGTAGAGTCCATGATTTTAGACAACCTAAATAATAATCTTAGAATTCTGATTTCGTAAAGCCCTACAAATGTCATTAACACTGGTACGAAAAATTTCAAGGCCCATGCTCGAGTTAACAAATCTGGACTTTCTGGACAGTGGAGAATGGTACCTACCCATAATTAGTAGAATGTTTATTGAGGAAAAGCAATTAATTGTTTCTAAGTCTACGGCAAGGAATGTTGAACTGAATGAATCGCAATAAAGAAGGTACAATTAATTATTTTAAAAATGCAAATAAATTCAAAGTCTTTCCTACGCTTTTCTAATGTAAAAATGTTTATGGTTAGCCTCTAACTCGCCCTAATCTCCATGCAATTTCACGTAAGAAGCGATGTTGTACAGATTAAATATGATGAATATGAACATCATAGAAAGGAGACCAAATGACACTGGCATATTCAAGTTGAAGACGAACTAGTGAGGAGTAGAGAGTTTTTAGGGTATTTATATTCTTAAAGTCACAGGCAATTCTATTGATGAAGCCAAGAAGTTTTTGTGATTTATTAGTGACCACTTCAATTCAATATAATAATCTCGACTGGTTTCGGAAGTACCCTTCCCTCGTCGGGAATATATTAAATATATTTATACGTTTATGTTATAATTATTACAAGCCATAAAGTAAATGATTTTTACGAAAACATAAAAAAAATAGTTAAAGTTTTAAATCGCTGATATTCCTGCACAAATATATTAAATAATATTATTTTGAGCAATCTAGACACATAAAGTTTTATTTTCTTCCAATTTTGCTACTTTATTCGGTTTTCTCCAAAAAAAACACGAATTTTCCTGAAAGCAAACGTATTCCACCTCTGGAGTTTAATTTACTAGGGAGTAAATCATTACAGTCGAACCGCTTAAATATCTCTGGCGCCAATCGCGAAGTGAGAGCATCTCAATAAACCATTGTTTCAACTCGCCATGGTAGTAAAAATAAAATGAAGAAATTTTAATTGAGAAAGGCTAATTAATATGGATCCTATTAATATATATATACAGTAGAAACCTGGCTGGTCTAGAGAAGCAATCGCACGGTGAGCTCTGGCGTCAAGAAACTTGTATAATTTTTCTTGCCTTGAATTTCTAGATCAACGCAACTATTTTTATCTAGCAACGTCCATCGAGCTTAAAAATATGATAAGACATCACTTTGTTCGTTCCATGCTGTCAATGGAGAGAAGTGTTGACATCTCGGTTGAAGTCAGACAGTGAAGTCACTTTAATATTATATTACTGAAACAACGGAAACTGGTAATTTTTTGTACCACGTCGCCCAATCTAGAAATTTCGTTACTAACACCAACACCCAATAATACACGCAATAACCGTATAACACCCTTTCGTACCGATTTAAGGGTTATTCTAGTGGAAAAGGTAATTCCAAAACCTCCATTGCCATTGAATTCCAATTCCAACCCTTAAAAGTGTGCCCTTACATTCCCATTCAATGAAACACCCAGTCCCGATAACCTCATTTTGTTTTTGCTCTCGAACCTCTGTCGTTGGAACCTACATAAGATAATGTTTTTTATATAGAGCCTTTCCCTTATATTTAATTCGAGTATTAAATGGTCACCTACGTGAAATTTCACTTCACAGCACTTAACTATAATTCTGATTTTCAAAGTCATTAATATTAATTGCTAAATGTAGAAATAATTTCGATAATTCTTTACCACATAATTTTATTTTAAATATAATCAAATACAGTGCTTTGTTTTAAATGCACACATGATTTATATTTTAGACCTCTTAATTATTTATTTTATTTACATTGGGAACATTTGTATTTGCAAAACATAGTAATTTATCATCAATTGAGGTACATGTAAGTTGAAGTTGCATTATGTTTGCCTGGTCGATATTAATTCCTAGCTAGACATATTGCCTGTTCTAAGGAATTAATTATATGGTGGGTATCAAAAGATCGAGTTAGTTTTTTTTATTGTTGAAGCTCCTTTCGGTGGGTTCCGAAATTGTACTAGAAAAAAATAAAAGAAGAAAAAAAGAAAGAAAAAAAAAACAAACCGATAATTACGTGCTCTTAAAAAAACGATTCACTTTGTGGCGTCATTATTATTATTAATAAATAGTATTCATATATCCCCGATGAAGAAAGTATTGCTTTGGAAACATGTAGATATCTACTTAACAACAGTTAAGTAATATTTTTTAACAGGTTGTCGGACTCCTTTCTTCCCAGGTCAAGAAGCCATTTGGTAATATTTTTGCCGAAGGGTGACAATTCGCAGTTTTTAACCTCGGAGGAGATTTTATTGTAGATTTTTGGTCCAAGATAGGTGTGTGTTTTTTTGGTACATTGTCGTAACACTGACTGGGATTGTCAAATCATTTCTGCTAGGGCTTCTGGTTTGATGCGTGTGTTCGATTTTACTAATATATTCTATATTTTTTGTGTACATTTGTGATGACTTTTTTTATGAAACTAAAAATCATTATAGAGCAATGTACTAGGATATTTGAAATGTTTCCTAGTGATGACTCTGATTACTGCTTTCTGTGCCTTTGTTAGTGGGTCAATTATTGTAGTTCCTAACCCCCCCCAGCCAATAATATCGCAGGATGGGATTGAGTTGCACAACTCAAAATAAATTTTTCTTAAATTTATTTGGTTTAATCTTAAAGTATAAAAAATGTGTATTAATTATCTAACCTTTTTTGCAAGATTTTCAACGTGATGTTTAAACTTAAGGTACATATAAATATACATAAATATTTAATTCTGTGAATCACAATAAAAAAGCGTCTAAGAGTTTTGATTTATGCAATTTGATGTATCTGTATTATGTGTGGTGTACTCAGTTGTTCAACTGTAGTGGTACTGAAACTAAGATATTTCGTTTTTGTGGCGTTTAATGTAAGAAGGTTTTCATCAAGCCATTGCTAGACCAGTTTTATGCCAGTTTTCGCTCTGTGATGGGTTTCATTCCAGCAATTTCCTTTGAATAGTATAACTGTGTCATCTGCAAAAGCACTTATGTTGCCCCCTATTGTTAAAGAGCATAATTAATTTATGTAAATTATAAAAGGTATGGGTCCATGTGTACGACCTTGAGGTACACCATAGTTAAACTCTAGTGAAGTGCTCATAATAATAATAATAATAATAAATGTTTATTCCGGTATGTGGGGAGGTTAGTGCAGTCCCACACATTCCATACAACAATATACATTCAATAGTTATAAAAGATATACAAAATATATACATACATCACATCGTAAAAAATAAATAAATAAAGAAAAATAATAATTTAACTAAATAAGAGTAAGATAACTCCTTAAGGGTGCTGCGGCATTTATATTGTGAGGGGCCAATATATTTGTCCAGTATGCGTCGATGCTGGAGGCTGGACTGAGGCGGGCTTCCATGATGAGGATATTCCTGGAGCTGTTTATTCTTTCCCTCATTCCAGCCACCCTGGATCTTATAAGGGCTGCAAAACCGGAAACTCGCCCCTCCGTGAACATACTGGAAGCACTGCAGTATCTTGGGAGGCCAAACATTATGCGGAAGGCGTTATTGTACTGTACGCGAAGTCTTTCCATACTACTCTTTTTGTAGTTTGCCCAGAGTTCGCAGGTATACAACGTTGCGCAGAAGGCAAGGAATAGAGTCCTTTTCACAGCGGTACTACAAAGGCGAAATCTTCTACTGAGCATATTCGATTTTACGCTGAGAGCGCGTCTTTGCCTATCAATGTCTTCATCATCCATCAGAGTACTGGTGATTATGTGTCCTAGGTACTTGGTTTCTTCAGTCACCTTCAGGATCACACCGTTCAGGGTAGCTGCAGGAATACGAGTCGGGCCTTGTCTATATCTTATGACCAACAGAGCTGTTTTATTGGGGTTATAAGACATGTTTGTTTCTTCAGCAAACTCTTCGCAGATCTTCAGGAGAATGCGCAGCCCTCTTATAGACGGTGCCATTAGTACCATGTCGTCCGCATAACTGATGTTGTTCAAACACTGTCCTCCGATGTGGCAGCCTACCCTTGCATTGTTTAGCCTTTCAGTTAGTTCGTCCATGTAAAGGTTGAACAATATCGGGGACATGCATCCACCTTGTCTGACGCCGCTCTTTAGGAGGAAAGGTTCGGAAAGACCATCTTTCCACCTTACTAGGTTTTCCTGCTGTCTGTGCCACAAGTCAAGGATGTGTATCACCTCCGATGATATTCCTCTATCTCTGAGTTTAGCCCATAACAACGGGTGAGAAACCCTGTCGAAGGCCTTACTCAGGTCAAGGAAACATGCGTATGAGGTGGTTTTCTTATTTCTATAGTATTCTAGTGTTCTTTTCACAGTAAATATGGCTGCATCGGTAGAGGTCTGCTTTTTGAAACCCATTTGGTTGTCATTAGTTTCCATGCTGGGTCCGACTCGGTCCAGTAGTAAACGTTCGAATAATCTTGCGACGACAGTAGCAATTGAGATCGGTCTATAGCTGTCCTGGGTGGTTGAGTCCGACGATTTAGATTTGAGAATGGGTGTTATTATAGTTCTTGTCATATTATTTGGTAAGTATCCATTCTTCAAAATATCATTAAATAGCCTCGCCAGCAGCTGTAAAATTGGTCCTCCTGCGTATTTAACGTGTTCAAAACTCAGTCCGTCATGGCCTGCTGACTTCCCAGTTTTCATGTATCTCATGGCGGTGTTAATCATGTCTACCGTGATTGAGATGATGCTGTCTTCATTTGTGAAATGACTAGATGGTGATTCACTTGAGGAGATCGGGGAAGTCGGAGTAGTGGTTGAGAAATGTTCTGCGAAAATGTTTGCGATTGATTTAGCGTTCGTTTCTCCATTTATGTTGCTTGGAATTTTACACCGTATGTTGCATTGTTTATTCGACTTATTCCAGAACTGTTTGAAGTCACGATTCTCTAAATCTCTAGCTATTTTGTCCATCTGAATTTGTTGTGATTCTCTATGACATTTTTTCAGGGCTAGTTTGAATGCTGCACGCTTTAACTTTCTTTCTTCCGCGATGGGGCGTGCGTGAGGTCTGCCATTCTCAATCCAAATCATCATTGCATGTCTAGATTCTGCGTATTTTTGTGCAACAAAATCGTTCCATCCGCATATTTGTTTGTATTGTGGTGAATTATGTTTACGACTGCTAAATACTGAGATCGCCGCATTTCGAAGTGCGTCCACTATATGTGTGTATAGAGCATCAATGTTCGCACCTGCAGGGTTGCCACTTCCGTCGTACCATATTAGATCTTGTTGTATTTTTTGTAGAAATACTTGTGAATTTATGTTATACCTTTGGATATCGCGTGCATTTTTAGGATTCCATTTTGCTGGGTCGGTTTTCATACATGTATATATTTCGGTTGTTGGTATTCCGTCCGACTGTAGGGTCAACTCGAGAGGCCGATGATCAGTCCAGTCCACGTCGTAGTATATTTTCATATGTAGAACTTGCTTGAAGATATTTTTCGTCACTAGACAATGATCAAGCCACCTGGTGGTGTGATGCGCGTCACTTATATATGTATAGGAGTCTTCTGGTAGTCTTCTTCATAGATGTACTGTTTTTCTATTGCTATGACCTACCTGATAAAAAAAACTCTCTAACCAGTCATATTGCCTGCCTGTCATTCCTATGTGCTGTAGTCTTTTGAGAAGAAGCTTGTAAGAAATTGTGTCAAAAGCCTTTGCAAGGTCTAGGAATATTGCGATGGTTTTCTTTCCTCAGTCTATATTACTAGAGATAGTTTATGTTAGGTGTGCCATAGCTTCATTGGTTCCACTTCCCGGCCTAAAGCCGTACTGCTGTGAGCTCAAAAGGTTATGACTTTCTACGTAACTGCTGAACCTATTTTTGAAGATTTTTTCTATAAGTTTTGAGATGGTGCTCAGAAGAGATGTGGGCCTATAGTTTTCGACTTGATTTTTGGTCCGCTTTTGTGGAATGTAACAACTAAAGATTTTTTTTAGTTTTTAAGGGAGAATCCCGAAAGAAAAGCTTTTGTTAAAAATGTACGATAATGGACTGGCAATATAACTCCTTATAGATTTTACGATTTGAGTGTTTAGGTTATCAGGCTTTTTTGCATGTGTAGTTTTTAGGCTCAGAAAGATTTTTTTAACCTCCTCTTCAGTGGTTAGTGAGAACTTAAATTGATTTATAGGTTGTTTACATTGTATTTTTTCAGCCAGTGATTCTTCAATGTGATTGGTTTCCTTTGGTATATTCTCTGCTAGCTTAGAACCAATACTAGTAAAATATTGGTTAGTTTTTGTTAGTTTTATCGTGTCTGAATCAGTAAGTATTATATTGTCGGTACGGAGTTCATTAATGTTAGTGTAATTTTTTTTTTGTTGTTGTTGTTTTAGTTATATTTCGAACAATTTTCCACATATTTTTACTGGAACTCTTATCAAGTTGTTGTTTGTAATATCGTTCTTTAGCTTTAAAAATGACATCTTAACAAATATTTCGATATCGTTAATAGTTTGTTGTTATGGAGTTTTCGAGGGGTCTCTTTTCGCCACTTTGTGGAGATGGTTTCTTTTGTGAATAGTTTTCACAGTACCACTACTAATCCACGGACTAAGCTGAACCTTATTGTAAACAATGTGATGGTCTTTAGAATGTTTCGCCATGTAAGAGGTGACTTTATTAATAAAAATATAAAGAGCATTGTTTACTTGATTCACTCTATAAACATCAGACCAGTGTTGTTTAATTGGGTCCTTTGACGAGCCTACGTAACTGAGAGAATTGAAATGAGTCGATTTACATTTTTTACTTTATAAAGAATCCGTTATGCTTATAGCGGTCGGGTAATAGTCAGATATTGTATTTTGAATTACGAATGCAGTAGAGTTTGTTGTATTTCTCGTATTTATATGATCTAAACATGAATTGCATTTTCCTTTAACTAGTCGGAGATTTAATATTTAATACGAAATAAATAGTCGTAAGATTGTCTGTGCATTTCACCATAACTATTAATGTTTATGTCACCCACATTTATTTGCTGTTTGAAATTAGAGCATTTTTTTTGCTCATTTAAAAGATCTTTTAAAAATGTATGTATGTCATTAAACGACGGCGATCTATATATATATGAATACCTCACAAGAGTCCCAACTGCTCCCAACCGTCTGGAACCAGTGAGACTATGGCATCCCTAATCGAGGAATGTTGTGAGGATGAAGACATTGAGGTGGGGAAATACCTGGTTATTCAGATCTGGTCACTAAACACGGCTAAAAGCCATTTTAAGCAACGTTTCAATTCTGAATGGTGGTCTTTCACCAGGGCGATACTGAGAGTATCTTCCACTCTGGAACATGCGCAAATCTACCATATATTATTTTTACTGAGTTAATTGTGAAACAGCACAAATTAATGAAATAAAATTTACTTGCGCACGCCGGGATTCGAATCCGCTATCTTCGGATTCGTAGTCGAGAGCCTTACCCCTCGACCATGGAGGCCGTCAATATATAGCTAAAAGGCATAAGTTCCTATGAATGATGATCTTAAGGCAGTTTGATTAACTGATTCTTATTTCTTGTTCCTGAGAGTAGATGGTGTCCCGGATATATACAACAACGCCACTATTTTGATTAGTATGATGTGAGGTATGGTATTCATTGACACCTTGTATTTGTTTTGATACATACGAGTCATTAAGTCTATATTCTGTGAGTATTAGAACATGAGATACTACAATTGATTTGGTATTCTCTAAAAATACAAGAAAATCACATCACAATCACAATCATACAAAGATTTTCCACGGAGCGAATATTTTGATGTATATTTTTAACTTTGTTCCCCATTTAAAAACCATTAATTTTTCGATGTCCCCTAAAATGAATTCATCGTTAGATTCTCCAATATTATCAATTACTTTAAATGTGTTTGAGAGATCTTATATTAATAAAGTGGTGAATACAAAGTATATTATTTAATTCATTTATATTTGAGACCATTTAACTTTGGAGATTTGTCGTATTACCGAACAAAGTGTACAAGTACGAATGTGTACAGCATACATGGTAATTGTGTAGGAGAAATATTATTTGTAACGTGATAAGTTGGAGGCGAAAAATTCTTAGTAGATTTGTTTTTACTGTACAGTTATAGAATGTATTTACTATGAGCATGGGGACCAGTCAGGCCAGATCGGAAATGTGTGCTTTATCTATCAATGTGTTTAATTTAGTTATAACATGTTCGAAATCAATGAGAATTAGTACTGAATTATCATTCACAAAATATCGCTTTTAAACAATGTTTTCGTAATTTTCGTAGTAGAAAAATTTATACTTTTTTAACGTTCAAAAGGGTAGGTTTAGGTAGCTTTGTATCAAAGTTTCATCAGTGCTATATAAGTAGGTATAATATTATTTATTATTAATAAACTAAAACAACCCTCATAAAAACTAAGATGAAAATTAAATGCTATGGACAAATGATGGGAAAGGATCTTAGTCACGATAGTCTGGAACTTTTCTCGCGATAGCGTAAGTATGGCGGGAAGTAAGAAGCAAGAAACAAGAAGCAGTGGATGCAGAAAACGGGATTGAAGAAGCAGCGGAAAATGGGGAGCAGGAACCAGTGCTAAGCTGATAGTGCTAAATGGGAAGTAAGAAGCAACGGGAAGCAAGAAGTAGAGGGATGCGCTAACCCGATAAGATGCAGTGTGAAGCAAAAAGCAATAAATAGTAAGTGGAAACCAGGAGACAGGAAGTAAGAAACAAACCGGAAGAGAAAAGCAAGAAGCAGTGGTAAGCGGGATGGAAGAAGCAAGGGGAAACTGGAAAGGTGAAATAGTAAGGATTACATAATGCACTATGTCCGAAAATTGCTATAAAACTATCGCCCTGGTGAACGACCACATTTATTCCTGATTGATAAATACCAACATATCTGTCGTAGTATTGCGCATACAATATTATACTCATTAATCTACGACATCATGTATTACATTTTCCATTGATTGATGATTTGGTAAATGGTAAATTAAAAAATGGTAATTTCATCTATTACTTGCAAGTCATAAACTACAAAACGTTATGAATTTTTCACGGTTATAGTTTGAAAAAGATTTTCGGGAAGAGGACCTCAGGTTTCTTTTAGGTCCCATAGAGGTGTTTTTTCATGAAAACTGTGCCACAAAAATGATCACCTTATTATTTTGTAACAACATTTGTAAATTAAAAAACCTGATTTTTTGCGTCATCTCAAATTACTTAGAAAGTTTAAACAATTGAGACACAATTCTATTGTTCTGTACCTTTCTAATACTGGTACAACCTTTGAACCTATTATGCTACATTCACTATCTATTATTTGTCCGCGCACCAATGTATATCAAAGTCAACATTATGATTGTCGCCATATCTCTTGTCTATTGTTCATTTCCATGTTTACTATTAATTGACTTTCTTTACCACACTAGTTTTTTTTTTTTTTTGTTATGTTATTGGCTTTCACCCATTAAGGGCGATCTCGGCCATGTATAATCAGTTAGATTTTAATTGTACAGATTTTTCTTAAAATTAGTTACTTTAAAACAAGATATAATATTTGGGCAAATAAAATTGAAGCAGATAAGTTAGATAAGTTAAACAGTGTAAATTTATGTGTTTTAATCCCCAATGACTTAAATTTTAATGCCATTTTTATAAATGTATTTTGCTAATAAATTGTTAATTTGGGGGGAGTTGAGACTTAGAAGGCAGGGAATACTGGTAGGGAGATCAATTTTAAGTTTTACCAATTCATGCATAAAATTTGGAAATTGGTCATTGATAGGACATTCAAAGAAATTATGGTCCAGAGTGTCCTCTGCCCCACAATCACAGTAAGGCGAGCTGACTATATGGAATCTGGCGAGATGACTAAGACAAGAAGTGTGACCTAGTCTCATTCGAGTTATGGAGGAAATATATTTTTTTGGCATGCAAGTGTATTTATGAAACCAGGGCTTGACAGGAATAAACGGTTGTATTAATGAGTTCTGATGACCTTTTGTTAGAGAAGCTATTTTCCATTCAGAGGACCATTGGAGTTTGTATTTACTTTTTAGAATAGGGAAATAATCTCTAACTGGCACAGGAATACCATTTAACGGACCGTGAACAGTGGCTTCCTTAGCAATGGAATCCGCTATTTCGTTTCCAGTAATACCTAGGTGTCCTGGAATCCAAGCCAGGACCACTGACGTATTTGATAGTGAAATGGAATACAGAAGGTCTCTGATAGAGCAGATTAGGGAATCGCTATTAGAATTGAGTGGGGATGAACATATTTTTTGTAGTGAGCTAAGCGAATCTGAAAGAATGAGGGCGTTTCTAATATTGTGCGATTTGACAAGATGCAGTGCTTCTATGATAGCTATGCATTCAGCAGAGAAAATGGAGCATTCTTTGGGAAGTTTGTGTGGGAGACTCATCTTCCTGTGTGGAACATACACACTGACCCCGCAATGGGAATCCTGACTGAGTTTGGAACCATCTGTGAATAATTTTATATAGTTTGGCCAATTGTTTTCAATAATTTTGTTAAATTCTACATTATTTGATTGAGCTGAATTGTTTATATATTTTTTTGCTTATTCCTATAAACTGGTGAACCTTGGGATAGAAAGTAAGGCTTTCATAGGAACACGAGTATAAGGGAAGAGATTCGTTACGATAGATGTTGGTGGGTATATCCAGGAAAGAGTTATAGCAGTCATAGAAAAGGGGGGGGGAATGTTTTTTCCAAAATGGATTTGAAATAACATCATACTTTAAAGATTGAAGTTTAGGAATCAAGGGATGGGATGTTATCGAGCATGTTTTGAAAATATATTTTTCTACTAAGCATCTCCTTCTTATATGCAAGGGGGGTTCGGAGCATTCTACTTGCATTGAGTTGATTGGGGAAGATTTCATGGCTCCTAGAATAAGACGAAGAGACTTTGACTGGATCTTATCTAATTTATGTGAATTTGAAGAAGATATTGAATCAAACAGGCAAGATCCGTAATCAAGATGACTTCGGATGAGGGCATTGTAAAGAAATTTTAAAGATGCTGGGTGGGAACCCCACCACACTCCGGACAGAAATCTAAGTGGATTGATATTGCTTTGTGATAACATGATTTATACGGGTGTTCCAAGTAAGCTTGGAATCCAAAAACATTCCCAGGAACTTAACTTCCTTAGAGGTAGGGATGACTTCATCGCCAAATCTCACCTGAATATCAGGGAGCTTTCGACGACGGGTGAAGATGACAACTTTGCTTTTGGAAGGAGAAAGTTCAAGGCCATTACTATTTAACCACGCCAAGAGTTTTCTAAGAGCGTTGTTGATTGCTGACGCTGCGATGAAAAGATTGGGGATATTTTGTAGAACGTTAAGTCATCGGCGTATTGAAGTATATCGCACATGAAATGAATAGATATTTCCAGATCGAAAGTACAAATATTGTACAGGATCGGGCTTAGGACAGACCCTTGCGGGAGTCCTTTGAATATGTGTCTAACGTGGGGAGAGGATCCAGGACCGTCTACAAAAATAGTTCTCTGGGAGAGCAAATTAATAATGAATTGGACCAATTTGGGTGGGACGCCAATCGCCAATAATTTTTCTTTTAGAATGGGGATGACAACATTGTCATATGCTCCGCAGATGTCTAAAAACACTGCTATGCAATATTCGTTTTTAGAAAGTGCTAATTTAACATCTGTCACAAGAGAGGAAAGGTTGTCAAGGGTACTTTTACCTTTTCTAAATCCAAACTGCGAAGGGGAAAGGATTTGATTTTTTTCTACGAACCAGTCCAATCTATTCTTAATCATCCTTTCAGCTTTGCATAGAGTAGAAGAGAGAGCAATCGGTCTATAGCTTGAACCTAGACTAGGATCTTTGTTACTCTTGCAAATGGGAATGATATTTTGGATTTTCCAGTCTGGGGGAATAATACCAGAATCCAGAAATAAATTGATAAGAGAGAGAAAGTAGGAAAAGGAATTGTCATCATTGTGTCTGATGAATATGTTCATAATTTCATCTCTGCCTGGTGCAGAGTCTTTGAGGTTTTCCGAAGCTCTCTTTAACTCCTCTATGGAAAATGAAGCATCTAACCATGAAGACGAATTTGGGGTAAAAGATGGAATAGGTACTTCATCAAGATTAGGGACATAAGGGGGAGCTATTTTGCTAAGAAAGTCAGACATCCAAATGGCTGAATTGTGAGATGGCTTCGGCAGTGAAAAGGAAAATCTAAATCTGCGAATCATCGACCAAACCTCCCCCGCTGGAGTGGCAGGGGATATGTTAGTACAGAAGTTACGCCAGCTGCTTTTTTTTTTGAAACGAAATGTACGTTTAGCCAGAGCTTGGGCATTCTTGGCTGTTAAGTAATTTTCCATTGTCATCTGTTGGCAGTATGTCTTATTGGCCGCTTTCCTTTCTTTCAACACGTGAAGGCATTCCTCATCCCACCAAGGGGGAGGGCGAGCCTTCGTGCCTACAGGAGATGATTTAGGAATAGCCTTTTCAGCGGATTTAAGAATGGACTCGGACCAAGATTTATAAGTGGAGGTGCAATTTTCTGAATTAGGGGTAGGAAGGGAGAGGGTAAGAGCCTGAATAGATTCTCTGAATTGGGACCAGTTGGCTTTCTTTGTAATATATTTTGATTTACTTTTAAAGGGGTGAGTAGATACTCACTGAGAGTTAGATAACCGTTGACCCAGATACAGAATGATGGGATAGTGGTCACTGCCGCAGGGGTCTGAGGTAGTTCTCCATTAAATTATTGGAGAGATACATGGGGAACAAAGAGATATGTCCACCGCACTAGGTCTCTGTCCAGGGTGACTTAACCTTGTTGGGGATCCGTCATTTAGAAGACACAGGTTTAAGGAGTCCATAAGGTCAATAATTTTGTTTCCTGACAAATCCGTGGATGAAGAACCCCACAGTGGGGAGTGTGCATTGAAGTCACCCAGAATAACCAAAGGAGAAGATATTTTGCCAAGCATGTGGACCCATAAGGAAAGATCAAATGGGGTAGAAGGGGGAATGTAGAGGGATATAAATGTAATATTAGAGACAGTAGCTGCCACTAATTGGAAGGATGCATTTATGGGTTTAATGGAAAGAGGGGTGAAGGGTAGGGAGTTTTTGATGAGAAGGGCTGCACCGCCCATCCCATCAATGCGGTCGTCCCGCAGGCATTGGAAGCCACTCACCTTGAAGAGTTGAGCAGGCTTAAACCAAGTCTCAGAGACAGCAGCAATCGATATTGAGTGGAAATACAGAAGGCGGGTGAGGTCATCCTTATTGGAGATGGCGCTTCTGCTATTCCACTGAAGTAATCTAACGTCTTGTGGAGTCATTTTGTGAAAGTGATTTTAATGTGGTAATAATAGAAGCAGCGTTGGACGGTAGATTGGTTTGTGAAGAAATTAGGTCAATTAAAAGCATAATAAGGGTTTGAATAAATGAAGAATTGTCTTGGGAGAGATTTTCAGAAAGGAAGAGAGAGTTCGTTGAGGAAGGATTAGAATTGTTTGCACAACCATTTACGGCAGTTGAAAGTGATGACCCATTGGGATTTAAAAGAAGTGAATTGTGTTGTTGTTGATCATATCCAGGAGCCGGTTTAGGGGTGGGGTTTTTGTATGAGAATTTAGTTGAGCGAGAAGAAATTGTTGTTGAGGATTGGTGAGAGTTGGATTGTAGGGTTGCTGGATAAAGCCTCAGCAAATGATTTCTTGACGGGAGGGAATAATTTAGATGCCTGCAGAAAAGATAAGTTCTGAGAAGACATCGATAATTTAATATTTTTTGGCGGGATTGTTCTGGGCAAGAATAGTTGATGGCTGTATGAGAGCCTAAACAGTAGAAACATTTGGGTTGGGCTGAATAAGGGCATTGGTCAGCTGTGTGGCTTTCACCACATTTGAAACATCTGGGCGGAGATCTGCATGCAGCTTTGGTGTGACCAAAACGGCAGCAATTAAAACATTGTGTGGTAGGATAAGTGTAAATTTCAACCGGTAATGAATTAAAAAATAAATATATATGCGAGGGAAGAGACTGCCCTTCAAAGGTGATCACGACAGATTGGGAGGGTTTCCAGGTAATTGTGCCCTCAGAAGAGTCCTTGTAATTTAGTCTTCTGGCTTTTATGGGATTGCCGATATGTTGAGGAGTTGTAAGGGCGGATAAAATTTCTGGGATGGAAAGATCGGTCGAGATACCTCTGACCAAGCCCATACGGGTTACATTAAAAGTAGGAATGTATGCCTTGAATTTGGAATTTGATGAAATGTAAATATTTTTAATAAATGAATTGGCGGCTGACCCTGTGAAGAATTCAACAGAGATTCGAAAACGACCCTCGGCTTTTACACCTCCAGGCTTGATGGAAAGAATTTTTGTGTTTGTTAGAAATTTACCAAACTCAAGAGGATGAATAGTTTTTCCTTGCTCGGTTTTTTGGGCGTACACAATATATGGGCCACGGGAATGAACAGAGTAGAAATTAGTTGGAGGAGATGCTGGAAGTTCTGCTGGGGCTGGGGTCTGTGAAGTTGAAGGAGTGTCGGATATATTTGGAGATGCACTAAACTTTCTTTTTTTGTATGAATTTACTATGACAGATTCACTGTCTGAAATTTCTGAATTATTATCATCTGGGAGGTCAGGAGGTGGATCTGGAGGCTTCCTAGGGAGTCCAGAAGGGACCTTTTCAGAAATATCCTCCATTCTTTACAAATACAAAAGAACAAAAAGTTGAATAAGTGACAGCTAGGTAAAAAAGTGTATAAATATCTGGTAATCAGCTGAAAGAAGTGGCTCCCGGATGACCAGGGGGAGAAGAATCCTCAAGGAACAACACCCAACACTTTTTTTTAAGCAGAGAACAGAATATATTTGGTTTTTGATCAATATAATGAAGAACAGAACAAAACAACTATTGACAGACAAATGATATTGTTGCAATCTCCACACTAGTTAAATATAAGATTACTAACTATAAAATACATTACGCTCAGCTTCAGGGCAGATTCATTCTAGATTTCAGTTTGGAAACATTCACATAGAGACATTTTACTCTGTAAAAACTCTAGTATATAATATGTAACCAGAAATATTGTAAAACTTGCAAATAAATATTAAAACCAAGTGTAAAGTATTTTCATCAATAGAATCCATAACACTATGTTTATCCTCATTATGTAGAGTGCCCTTTTCAAATACGTGCTATTTCTTTAGTTGCCTAGTCGGGGTGTATTTTTTTATTCCATCCTGATGCTAATAGAACTCTCTAAAGCTTAACGTCCAACACATTATACTAAACCCTAACTTACATTAGCATACAACTCGGAATAGTATTACAGGAGTGCACTTTTATGCACTTCGGTTGCTACAAAATAATTTTACCGTTGATCTCTTAGTCCTTCCATTATTTTTGTTGAATTATACAGACTTCCCGGGAAAAAGCGCAATAATGTCGGGGGGTGATTCTATATGATGCTAGAATTTAAAAAGATGTAAAAGTTTTTTTTTTAATTCTTTTATTTTTCTTCGCAAAATCCTACTGGAAATTTTTATCAATTTTCATATTTTTAAAAATAACCAACAGACTTTACATTACGTTTTATGTAAATAAAAATACAGCACAATCCACATTGTCTAGTATTAGTGTTTGTTTTTTAATTAAATGAGTAATGCCAACTAGCCCCCGGAAAAAAATAAGCTTATTTTAGTTTATTTTTAACATTATTCTAGAGTAATACCTATAGCGAGTGGAATACAAAATTTGTTTAATAATGCAGCCTCCTCTCACAGAGAGGGATCCGGAAAAACAAGTTTTCAATTTTATTTAGGTTTTATCTCGGAATGAAGGGAAAAAAACCTTTTTTAAATGGTGTAATTTTTAAAATTTGAGAAAAATAATTCATAACTGAAAAAAATGTACACCAAAAAATCCGACAAATGTAAAATCTTTCCCATATTTAAAAGTGATAGTTAAAATTTCAAGTGGATTGATTAACGTCTGTAGAAGTTATGTATGTTCCGACCAGTTTAAAAGGAGAAGATTTTTACTTATTACTATTTTGTTTGCTTGTCAAACAGATTAATACTTATTGTTTTCAGATTTCGTTTATTTATGAGTAGGTACCTACTAGCTCAATCCTCATTAACGTCTAGATTATTACTTTGTAACTGTTGACATACCTGTTTTATAGTAAAATGCGTAAAGGGTACACTTCAAGTAATTAATGGTTTTGGGATACAAATTCCATAAGCTTTATCAACAACAACAGCAAAAAACGCAGTATAAATGAATGTTTCATATTATCATTTTCATTACTAACTTACCTATTGAATGCAAAGGGAAAAAAATCTGAGATAAGAAATTGAGATATATTTTTTAAATCTTCATCTTAATAGCTTATTATTATTTCAGTTGGTTTTTATCCCATTCTGTTGTATTTAGTTAAAGTTTGTAGTTTTGGAAATGGTAGGTACTTCGTATTTTAGAGTGTCCTTTGTGCTCATACAGCTCTTTTTCAATTCGAACATTCAAGAAGAAGCAAGAAGTGACAAGAAAAATCAAGGAGAGACAAGATGAGGGAAAAAATGAGCATTAAACGGAAATAATAGACTAGAATAGAGAAAAATACCCAGTAAGTAGCTATAAGAGACTAGAAGACCCGAGAAGAGCAAGAAAGGCCACAACGAGGCAAGTAGATACAATAAGAGATTAGGATAATCAAGAAGAAGGAAGAAGTGGCAAGAAGAACTAAGAAGATGCTAGAAGAGACTAAAATAAAAGACTACGACAGAAGCTTAAGGCAAGAAGAAACAGAAAACAAAAAGAAGCGGGAAGGGAGAAACGAAAACCAACGCTTAGACAATTCCTTTATTCCTACCTATCCTAAATTCCAAAATTGACTTATTGGTCATCATGTAGATCGGTTGATTAAACTTCAACCTCAAACTTCAAATTGGTGTAACGGTCGCACCGGGACAGGAGTGCTCCTGGGTAGTGTGTATATCGGACCACTTGTCGTCTATATTGACTGTAAATAGGGGTGGGTCTTCTAGTCGGCGGGCTGCTAGGTATGTGGACTTGGTCCAAATTTTCCAAAGGGTGGAAGTCAAAGTCGATGTAATGATGTCCAAGTGTGAAGTCAGCGAGTTGAAAAGAGCGGAGTGGTCGAGTTTGTTGAGAGTTCACGTGATGACTGGGTGAGAGAGAGTGCCGAACGGTTGCCTATCGCGGAGTATTTATTGGGCGCGATAGGACCGGGCGCTGGTTTTGTCGATGTACGCTCGATCTGCCTCGTATTATTGAGGTGTCGTTTTGTATAGCGTTTTGTGCTTATATGTGGCTAGTTTAAAAATATATAAAATTATGCAACTAATAGAACTCTCTCGACCGATTCCGCTCATTTAACTCCCTTGTTCCCACCATATTTATTAATATTTTAATCAAGCATACAAGTTTATTCTGAGGGCCCCAACCTCGACAGTGTACGGGAGAATTCTTAAAACTACTTAATGCTAACATTGGTATACATAATTTATAATCAGAAATGTTAACGAGAGTCCCACCGTTTAATATATATATACGTTTGTTTATGATGAATGTAGCGGGACTCTCGTAATCCTAAATTTAAAGTTTGGGTAGTTTGAATTTTTCACCGGGGCATTGCGCAAATTGCCCGTGCATTCGATGGGTTTGACCAATCGCGTTCTTGCTTATTGCTTGGGCGGCGGAGAGGGGGTACGACGTAAATACAGCGTATCGTGCTCCGCCTCCGTCAGTCTATCGAACGATGTGGAAGGGGTTGTACGTAAATACGGCGTACAGTAGCGTCCTCGTAGTCATATGATAATATGCGCCGTGACGTTCAGTACATTCTCCCCCTGATGCAGTGTCGGCTGTATCTACTATATTCGAACGTAGCGGCGGGATCCTCTGGTTCGGCGGTGTATCTTGCGACCGGTTTCTTCTTGGCGGGGGAGAACGTCTCCTTGTGATTGTGATCCCGTATCCGGCGTTGTCAGGAGAACGGCAATTTTTACCGCGGGACGCACGTATACTCCGGTGCTGGTTTGTACCCGTACGGTCCTTATTTGTTGATCGGCGCCAGGCATCGTTTCGATCACTCGCCCGCGAGGCCAGCTATTGCGTGGTAAAGCGGGGTCCACGATCAATACGAGATCACCCGTTTTGATGGGGGTGCCTACTTGTTGCCATTTTTGGCGGGCGGCTATCGTCGGTAGATATTCCTTCATCCATCGCCGCCAAAACATATCTGCCAGCATCTGGCTGATACGCCATTGTTTACGTAGGCAGACCTCTTCTTCTTTTGCCGTATACAGTGAGAGATGCGGCCGTTTTCCCGCTGAGCCTCGTAAAAAATGGTTTGGGGTTAGCGGCTCCTCGTCTCTCGGATCTACGGAGACATGGGTCAGCGGGCGGTTGTTGACTATGTACTCCGCCTC
>JAHDVE020002364.1:0-14282 GCA_022606495.2 Halesus radiatus | reverse complement strand
TAGGAAGTAAAATCTGTGCAGATTTATAGAGGTGGAGGCGTGCTCACTGTTCCAAGGAAACCAACCACCTTGAGAAATGCTAGCAAATCTCAAACGCGAGACTGCATGGCTCTATTACTAAATTATTTTTTACCGAGAGAAAGATCTTTACTTTCTTTGTTGGTTTACACTGCGAACATTGTATTTGCTTATTAAATTGATTCTTGAATTGAAGTAAAACGTTCTCCTTAAGCCACCATTCACATTCACCATGTGAGAAATATCAGATTTCTATTATGGTCATTACGAGTAATGGCTCCACGGTTACGAAGCGATCGATAAATTCCACATGTAAATTAATTATCGTTCTTTACGCCATTTAGAATAATGAAGCGGTGCAATCATATAATAAAGAGCTTTAGTATATGAGTGCAGTAAAGAAACCCTCGCTGCAATAATATAACGGAAACGTAAACGATTCTCAAGTCTCGTTAAGTCCGTTGTCATCGCGGTACATCTGGCGTGCATTAAACTGGCGCAGCGCTAAATTGTTTAGCAAGTAAAATAACTTCTTTTTTTATCCGAGCACTCTTTTCAAAGACTCGAAGAGACACATAATGTACCGGACAATAATTATTGTCGGAGAGGCATTTTTTGCAGTCTCACTAAAAAGAAGAGCGATAGACGGAGCATTTTTACAGCGGCGGGAACGCCAAGTACCCATTCCCGTGTGCGCCTGTGTTGGTGAGTGCAAGCAGCGAGTAGCGGAGTGCAGATCGCAGACCGCAGACTTGGCTGGGTGCGCCAGAAGCATCGTCTCGTAAATACTTTCACGACCACGCATCATTATTGCGGGCTAAATCTGCGGGGAAGGAGGCCATATCTGCCAAGGAACTGCACGTGAATAATCGTTCCATATCGGGAACGTAGATAAGTTGGATCGCCGGCTGAAGCAAACGTCGCACGAGCCCTCACGCCCTGCAGTCGTGTTCGCTGCTCGGGTGACGCACTCGATAGCTATTCGTCTCCTCTCGGCGCGGCTCTCCGTACCTGCTAGTGCATTTGAGATAATCAATCGTTGGAGACTCAATTACAAGCTCCTCATAGGCAGACCGCGAGGTGCGACCTAACGACAAGAGTCATCGGACTTCGCGGTTTGGACATCAATAATGGCCGATTTTGAGACAGTTTGGTTGGGCGGGTCTCGGGCCCTGGGCAGTAACAGCTAACTACTAACAAGTGACTAGTAACGGACAGTGAGTCCAGACACCGCCATGAATGAGTAAGCACCAGACAACACAGTATTCGTTTCAAGTCCATATTACTCTCTACTCCCGGCACATTTCCGGCGACTGACTAACCGAGGAAAATACTCGCATAATCGTTAAATGCATTTCAGTCAGCGATGGTTGTTAAAGCTTATATTCTGGCTAATGCCCGCCAGTTAGAGTACCTCAGCAGTTCGGGATTATTTTTAGCCCATGCTCTGGGGAACTTTACCAATGATTATTAATTCTAATCGAAAGTCCGCAAAAGTAGGAAACTTTGCTCCAAAGAGATATTCATGAGCGCGAAGCTCAACGTTTTAAATCACCATAAATATAAGTTTTTTTAAACTAAAGAAGAAAGACGACCTTGTTTTAATTGTTCTACTCAAAACAGTTTATTCCACAGAGGGATGAAATATTGTAATGCGCTGCCGGAAACCATCAAAATTACACCAGAAAATAAATTCAAAATATATTGAAAGAACCACATTAAGCTAAACAATAATTAGTAATTTGTAAACTTAAATGTAAAAATAACTAAAATTAAATAAACAAAGCAAAAAAAAAACTTTTTTTCAATATCGGACTCACTTCTTGTGCAAGATCTAAGATATTAAACCAACTAACAAATTAATAAAAGAAGAAGATAATATTAACACATCCCAAATGTACCACGAAACCGAAAAAACAACAGAAATTAAAAAGATAATAAGCTAAAAAGCCAATAATATGGGATTTATAAAAATGGAGGATAATATTAACAAATCTTGAACATGAAGTATGATATCGGTGTAAATGGCGTAAATTGAACTGGTCTCATTAGCTAAGTTGGTTAATCGGTTACCCCGGATAGGTAGAGGTCCTGGGTTCGAGTCCCAGATGCGACTGAAATCTTTTTAATTTCTGTTGTTTTTTCGGTTTCGTGGTTCGTTTGGGATGTGTTAATATTATCTTCTTCAATGATTAAAATATTACAATGAAGTTTACAAACTTCAATAAGTTATAAAAAATAAATTGAAATTTATAAAAGTTTCCCTCGTTCCTATATTTACTTATCCATTTGCTATGTGGGTGTTTTCACATGAACAAGAAATAACATTTATAAGTATTAAATAATATTCATTCATCAATCTCCCGAGAAAAAAGAGACCACTTACTGACTGACAAATGAGGATCATTTCATAATATATATTATTTCGCTCTATTTACAATCTCATCTAATGTACCTAGTGCATACATAGTACAATATTTTGTATATAACATATCTAATGATAAAACACAACACGACACATACATATCTAACTGATACAAACTCCAAAAGAATAAGTATTGCTTCGTCCGCAAATAGATATGGATGGATTTGATATAAAATCCTAGACACAAATACATGGGACTGAGACAGCCGCCAACCAATAACAGCCGATACATCTCCTAACATTGACCGATACGTCTAACATTGGCCCAATACCACGGACACCGGACGCAGACACATGGATCAAGCGGAGGTTATTTCAATCACAACAGGGGGAAACATATTCAAGGGCATCGAAATATTTTCAGGATATTATTTGAAGACAGTTACATAAACCTTACATTACCAGACCCAAGTAACAAGGATTCTTTCAACTACAGAATACAAATATTATTTGCCCATTCTTCATAAACCTATCATTTCACAATAATCGGATCTTAGAAACGTGGAACGAGTTGTACAGCTCAAATAAATTAGGTTTATTGAACGCAAAAAAAAATTACTGAGCCCACTCGCTCGACAACGGACAACCCGAGAATTGATAAAGAAAAATTCTTAGTAAGTTCCAGGAACAAATTCAATATTTGATGAATTCCTAGAGGTTTTACTGGGAAATTATGATTAATTGAGTGGGTACTGGGGAGTAGCCAAAATCAAATTAAGCCATAGTAAGATATTATCAAAATGTACATTATTAAAATCAGTTTTTTTTTCAAATTTCGCCAAATTATCGAGAAAATTAATAAATAACGTAGTTACTATGCCTCTCAGATTGAAACTCGATTTTCTTATATCTACTGGTGGAAACACATTCCCACATCGCCAAAAGGAAAATAGACCATAAAAATAAAACAGTAAAAGCGTGACGTGGGGAATCATCTCTTGGAATTTGGCAGTCCATAGCATGAGATGTCAGTCGTCCACGTGCTGAATATTTAATAAATAAATCATCTCCCAAGCTGTTATGATGTTTATTTTCTAATACAAACTTCTGTCAAATGAGATTAAAATGAAACCTGAATTTTCTTTTATGGGATGCACTTTTCTTACTCTATTTTTGTCACTAAAAAAGTTCAAGTCGATTTTGTATTTAAAAGAAAAAATACTGAGTCGAGCAAACATTTTCTTATTTATATGTAGGTATATAGTTAAAAAAAATAGTTCAAAGTTTCATAGAACTTACAAAAACAACTACAGCTGCCGTAAAAAACATTATTTAAAAAAAAACACAAACATGCGTAATACTTATCAGCGTCACATAAAAAAGTGTTATAATTAGAAAAATCTGGCACATAAATTGAATCGTAATCGCCGAGTGAATGTCCATTATTACGTGATACTTCGCATGGAAACATGGCTTTTCCGCACGTAGTGAGAAAACCTAATACGAAAGAATAATAAATAGTGTAATAACGTCTCTGAGCACGTGAACAATATTGTGTACATAATAACATAATGAAAGATGAGACGCAGTATGTCTTGCTCCCGTCATGCAACATGCGTGGAAAATCTCCTTCATCGATTTTTGGTATTTATTTTCAGTCTTTGACGCAAACCTTCATACTTCGTTACGGTAGCTGACTTCCATGCTTCTGAGAAGAGGACTCATGTGTTGTTTGCATAGATAATAGGGAGGTGTGCAATGGATTAATGGAAACACGTGTTTACGGAAAATCATACAAATTATGAGTGCTCCGAGAATATCAGAAGACTTATTGTGCGCAGAATTATTAGTCAGTTAGCAAGTTAGTCGGTAAAGGTTCAGAAGCGATGTTACTTTCCTAGAAGTTAAACACGACGTGAAGAGCAAAGTGATTATTTGCTTTTATTGTTCATCATTAATATTAAAATAAAATGAAAACCATAATTCAAAATCGTCGCAACATTTTCCCATTAAAAAAAAGTCAGGAAAAATTCAAAGAAAATCGAAATAATTTTTAATGATGTATTTTCTCACAAAAAATAACAATGCCTACTTCCCGTTAATTCTAAAAATTTTGTATTTTTAATTTGAAATTCTTATATAGCGTTATTCGCATGAAAATAAACGAAATTCCCGAAAGATATCGTTTTTTCGATAAGTTACTATTTACCAGTGGCGTGCATTGCCCTATGACCAAAAGAAGGAATGTCTAGTTTTCCAAATTCGTGTATGAATTATTGGGAAATAAATATTGGAAAATGGCCATTTCATTATCATCTTCCATTGATTGTTGTGGCCAACTAAATAAATGAGTGCACAAGTTCATTACCAAATTTGTGGAAAAGATACGTTTTAATTCGTCGTAGTTTTTTATTACCTATGAATTTCTTTTTATGGATTGTTTTTCTTAGAGTAGGCACAACTTCTTAACCTTTATGGACTGCACGCCACTGCTATTTACCTATCTCGTTACCTGGAAAATGCTTTAATAAGAAACAAATAATATTGTACAGATAAATTATCTAAGATATCTAATATAATCGCGTATTTCATAATTATTTAATCTACGCTAGCCGACCTAATACCGATTGTTTTTCCTGTTCAGTGTAAGATAATATGATAAACAAAATTTTAATAAAAATAAATTTAAAAGAAAATACTTTCCGCGAATCTGATACTTACCAAGTTGGTTCATATTTCCTGTACGAATGGAGTAAATTGGATAACCTCTCTTTCTCGATAATTTACCGAAAGCAAATGATTAACCCTTATGAAAATTAGGCAGTGGGCGGTGGTGGGGCAGGGGTAGAGGGGATCATAAAATGTGTGACGAGTCTCCGTGGCTTCAGAGGTAAAACTAAATTATTAACATTCGTACATTCGGGCCGAACGCAATTTCCTTTTACGTTTATACATAAATCATTGTTTGTCCGGATTTTCAGAAAAAAATCAGAAAAACGGTCGTTAGAAGGAAAACTGACGCAGTGGGCGACCTTGACCGTGGCGCTTAAATATAATGGAGTTGGCAGAAGCGGCCTATTTCGCCACTACCCACCCACTGCGAAATGTACTGTACACTTGTACGTTAGGATGGGCCGTCAAAGTTTTTTACGAATGTGGGTGTAAGGGGTTTCAAAAGTTGCGCATTCGAAATTCGAATACTGAAAAAAAACATTAAACGTCAAAGTTTTCAAAAATCGTAGTTATCTTTGTTTGATTAACCAAGTTTAATCATTACTTACGGAAAAACTACATTTGTATCACAATATAACACACTCCACTATCAGAACGAACTTAAAATGTATTTATTATCTGGATGTGTGTAGATTACATTAGAATGCATTTTTAATGTGTGACTTTTGATCAGAACGGTAGAAAACATGTGAAAGACCTACTGTTTTTTTTTACACTCGAGAGACTAAATTGTTGAAACGTGAAAATTTAGAGGAAAGGATTTATGGTAGGGCCAAGAGCAGTATCTATTTTTTATCAGTAATCGAATTCGCACTTTTGAGACCCCTGATGTATCCAAATTCTAAAAGGCTTCGACGGCCCACCCTACTATACAGTGTACTTCTACGTACGTGGCCAGATAGGTAAAAAAAAACCACCCTCTCGGTGTAGGGCGGGGATAAGCCAGCGATTCACACGATAAAGCGGCAGGTACTCAGAAGCGGGGTATCAAAGCGCCGTGTGATGTCAATTAGCGCAGGTAAAGTGAACAAGACAGGCTTTCGTTTGATTGATTGACTTTGCAGTCACTTTGTGGGGCGAATCGATGCTTCCACGAGTACACCCTTCTGGAGGATAGGTACTTTGTTGATTACTATTAATAATAACTTTCGTGAGAATACTATGTCAAAACGGATACAATATTTCACACTAATAATAAGCTTGTAAAAAAATATATTATTTAACGATAAAGCAAAAAATCTTTTTGTTTATCTAGTAAAAAAAACTTTCGATCGGTGGCTTCGGGAAATTAGCAATTCCGTCCGAGATTTGGGTCAATCCAACCATTTACAGTTTGCAAGATCATTTCCATCATGAGCTATGGAGTTTCGGCAAAATGAGGTGAACACTTGAGGCGAACCTTCACAAAATTGCGCCGTATATAAATTAACTGTTAAATTTTAATTAAAATATTTTAAAAATATAATACAACAAGTCTTCAGTTGTTCAATTTTCTTTAGCCTTTGGCACTTCCTCCATCTCGAGCCGATGCTTCGTACAGTTGCCTTGAAGGTGAACTCTGGAAAACTGTTTGAAACGTGATGGATGGCGCATTTTTTTATTCTCTGCACATTATGATTTCATAAAAAATAAAGAGAACATCATTAATATAACTCGCGTTTTTTCTACAAAACACTTGGATCTTAGATGAACGGAGTCAAAGCGGAATAAGTATTATATAAAGCATAATAATATTATTATTATGTAGATCAGCATTTAAACTAAATGCTGGCCCAACTGTCATGGAAAAATACTTCTCCGACTGGAAATTAAAATCAAACACAACAAAAACTGTTGCAGCTGCCTTCCACTTAAGCAACTCGTGTGCAAGTGCTACGCTTAATGTACAGTTTGGAGGAGGGACCATTATTCATGAAAGTAGTTCTCAGTATCTTGGCATATCACTCGACAGAATCCTGACGTATAGCTCACACTTGGAAAATGTAGCAAGAAGACCAAGACTCGCATAAATATCATAAGAAAACTAGCTGGGGTTGCGACGCAAACACCCTACGAACAGCTATGACTGCCTCGGTCTACTCGGTATCAGAATATTGCGCTCCAGTGGGGGTTGAAGTGTATACACACAGAATATCGTTGTGCAATTAAATACTGCTATGCGCACGGTGAATGGAACACTTCCCTCCGTACTACTACAATGGCTCCTTATCCTCTCAAATAAAGCAACGCCCACTGTAAGACGAGAGACAGCAATCCTCAGGGAATACAAAAAGGCCGTGAATAGTAACATTCCACTTCAAGATGACCTTGCAAACCTCCCGGCCAGCCGCCCGACGTCCAGGAAACCTTTTTGGACTGAAGGTGAAAGACTGTTTCTATTACTATACTCCCCTGAAGAGTCGTGGCGAACTCAGTGGCAGACCTCGGACGGGCAAAACAAGCACCTTGTTATAGACCCTACTATTAAATTGCCAAGGTTCTCTCTCCCTCGGAAGACGTGGACCTCATTAACCTCGGCTAAAACTAAACCGCATCCGGTGTAGTCACAGCCGTTGTGCGTATATGATGAATATATGGGACCCAAAGTATTCCGAACTTTGTGAATGGGGACATATTCAAACAAAAGAACACATCGTAGAAGAATGTCCCCTTCGTCAGTTTCCTTATGGCATATCTGTGCAGAACCAAGTGACTCCCGACGCCGTCGGCTGAATAACCTCAGCATCCCACCACACAAGAAGAAAGTTATTATGTATAATCCGTTCATAGAAAAAAAGAATTTTATCGAAACAAATGAGATATTAAATTCGGTGTAATTAATACCCAAGAATTTTCACAAAAACTATTAATTTTTAGGAAGTAAATAAAAAAAATAATAAAAAAAACATTAAAAATTCTGGGAAACTGCTGTGTTCGTGTCATAACGAAATCGAAGAAACACTACTTGTAATGCCAATCAAGCGTTAACGTTCCAAGGAGGTTCTCAAGAGAAAAAGCAAGGTTCTTAATAAATAATAATTATTAAGAACGCTAATGTATACAAACATATGAGTTCATGAGCGAACACTGAATGGTAAGGACACGAACTTAGGCATATATCATGCATTGCCGCAATGAATTATAATTACCAGCAAGTCTTGACACCGTAGATGTTTTGAAATGCTTAAAAACATATTGACATCAACGCAACACACCGAAATACAAGTTTAAAAAATTGTCTCAAAGATACGCAAACCATCGAATGCTGCAGAAGAAACGGAGGTCAAATAACATGTCTTCATTTATCTTTGTTTACTATTTTTTTTATATTTCATTATAATTGAATACAGTACGTACTTGTTAATCTGAAAAGTTGGGAATATTAAATAATTAATTCGTTGAAGATGAATGAACACGAAATGGAGAGTTGAAAAAATACAAAAGACCTTGGGGCAATCGCGTTTATACTTGACCGTACTCCCACATTAACAGGAAATTGTTGGCGAATTCAATAATCTCTGACAAGACGAAACGCCGAAGGCTCCGAGAAAGTACTGTTTGCATACGAGTACAATCGGCAAGGTGAGGTAATTACTTACTATGCAAGGGGGTGCCATCGAGCCTCGAAGTAATGGGTAAGTAACTCTCTTTTTATTAATTAATAAAATAAAGTTCTTAAAAACTTAAGACAAGATTTTTGTGCATAGCGCAAAGGGTAACAATTATTTTTATAAACAATAATTATTTGCCTGAAACACTAATCCAAATTGAAAAAAACCTTTCCGAGCAAAGATAAATGTCGCCGACAGGACTCGAACCTGCACCCATCTGATGTCCGGTCAGATGCTCTACCGTTGAGCTACGTCGGCTTATCGCAAACCCGCCAAGTTAATCAATATATACTAGTGTTCCATTCAATAATTACTGTTTTTATTATATTTTCACCTGTAAACAACCAACTTTATTAGTATGAGAGAGGCTTGTAACGGCTAAATCCCTCAAATAGACATTTATCTTTGCTCAGAAGGTTTTTTCAATTTGGATGAGTGTTTTAGATTAATAATTATTGTTTATAAAATAATAATTGTTACCCTTTGCGCTATGCACAAAAATCTTGTCTTAAGTTTTTAAGAACTTTAGTTTATCAATTAATAAATATTTGACAAGTCAAAGCAATTTTCACCAATAAAATGTAGACATAATTTGTCTCGACGCCAACTATTTGAGGGATTTAGCCGTTACAAGCTGTACCAGACGTAATCTGGCACACCAGCGAACTGAAGAAGCCGACTGATCCCAATCCACGGAGCGAGGCTTGGAGGGGGAGGTAGCTCTCCTACCGTTCCTTTTGCAAGTAGGAACGGTACTGACGACAACGACTTTTGTTAATCTTGTCCGAGACAGCTGCTTATTGGGTCCAGTCCGAGGCAGTTGTCCGATGGAGGTAAGCAGTGGTCAGAGTGAAACAAGGCGAGTGGTTCAGAAGTCAGAGCGGGCGGCGGGCAGGGAGGAGTACTTATCAGGCTGGCGGTCAAATGCTAACTCCCGCAAACTGGCGTTTGCAGGCTATTTATGCGGTCCACCAAGCGCGGACCGCCGGTGCCGTGTAGATGTCTAACAAGTCGGTCTCTCTCTCACCAACCGTACCGCTCCAACGCTTTTATTCAGTCATTTCAGTTTGAGCGGTCTGGAGCGAACAAGCTCGCCAGACCGCCCGTTACATATATTAACAATCAAAACATAATTTAATAATAACTGTGCAGCTTTAAATATTCCGAGAGACGACGTCCGATACACTCCCCTCGTGGAGCTTGGCTACACTTTTCTGCGAAGGGCGTGCCGTCTCTCGGTGCGGCGATGAATCATCCGGGGGTCATCCGCAGAGGTGGGGATGCGCTGAGGTTACCCATGCATCTCGTCGTGGCGAGAATGCTCCCCTCGTCAAAGGGTTGGGGCTGGGAAGCGCTAAGCTGTGGCGCGTTTTGTAGCACTTGTTTCATTTCCCGGGCTATGGGTAGCGCCGGGCTGCGTTCGCGCAGAGTGGGCGGCCGCCGGGGGGCGCTCGGAACAAAGGGGCCGCAGTTCAGCGAGGCGCGCTGCATTCTCGAAGCTTGTCCATTTCCCGGGCTCTGAGTAGCGCCGGGCTGCGTTCGCGCAGAGTGGGCGGCCGCCGGGGGGCGCTCGGAACAAAGGGGCCGTAGTTCAGCGAGGCGCGCTGCATTCTCGCAGCTTGTCCATTTCCCGGGCTCTGAGTAGCGCCGGGCTGCGTTCGCGCAGAGGTGGCCGCCGACAAGGGGCCGCCGATAACAGCGGGGCCGCAGTTCGGAGAGGCGCGCTGCATCCTAGCAGCTTGTCGTTTTCCCGGGCTATGCTTAGCGCCGGGCTGCGTTCGCGCAGAGTGGGCCGCCGACAAAGGGGCCGCCGATAACAGCGGGGCCGCAGTTCGGAGAGGTGCGCTGCATCTTAGCAGCTTGTCGTTTTCCCGGGCTATGCTTAGCGCCGGGCTGCGTTCGCGCAGAGGTGGCCGCCGCCGAAGGGCTCCAGTAACAGGGGGGGGCGCAGTTCGGCTAGGCGTGCTGCATCCTTGCAGCTTGTTGTTTTCCCGGGCTATGCTTAGCGCCGGGGCCAGGGGCAGCAGGGCCTGGTGGTACGGTGCGCGCTCCTCTAAGCGGCGGCTTATTGCAGCGCAACCGGCATGGGACGGGCCGGGGCCAGGAGCAACGGGGCCTGGCGGTGTGGGGCCGCGCTCAGAGCAGCGGCCGTCGATAGCGTGTCCATGGGCAGCGTAGCAGGCGTGAGCGACGCTGGGAGCTGCCGATGTGGTCAGGGAATACATATCAGGGTCCGGCGGGACGAGGTCGCGCTCTGCAGAGCAGCAGACAGTGCGCATCGGGCCGGGCGCCGCCGGGACAGGGATCGGTGCAACGCCATCTATGTTCGTGCATTCCAAACTCGGAATGTTGGTTTGCGCCCTCGCTATCCTTTTCAAGCTTTGGACGAAACCGATAGATGGCGCCGCCATCTGTGGTGCTAGATGGATTCTCAGATCTGTTATAAACTGCGCTATCTGTCGGGCACTCTCCCGAAGCCGATAGCCGCGACATCTCTCGGCGTCCAGTTTAAGCTGCGCCTGCCAAAGCGTATCCTCCAGAGAAGCTTCCCTTCTAGGCGAGGCGTGGGCAGTGGTAGGGTTCATCGGTCGAGTCGTTTTTAGGCCCGCGGTCTGGCAAGCGGCCAGCGAATCAGCAGGATCGGCAGCGAGACACTTCTCGAGCTGCGCCTGCCAAAGCGTATCCTCCGGAAAAGCTTTCCTTCTCGGCGAGGCGTGGGCAGTGGCAGGGGTCATCGGGGGGGCAATCTGGCAAGCGGCCAGTGGGTTATCGGATTCGGCAGCGAGACACTTCTCGAGCTGCGCCTGGCAAAGCGTATCCTCCGGAGAAGCTTCCCTTCTCGGCGAGGCGTGGGCAGTGGCAGGGATCATCGGGCGAGTCGTTTTTAGGCCCGCGGTCTGGCAAGCGGCCAGCGAATCAGCAGGATCAGCAGCGAGACACTTCTCGAGCTGCGCCTGCCAAAGCGTATCCTCCGGAGAAGCTTTCCTTCTCGGCAAGGCGTGGGCAGTGGCAGGGGTAATCCTGCGAGTCGTTTTTAGGCCCGCGGTCTGGCAAGCGGCCAGCGAATCAGCAGGATCGGCAGCGAGACACTTCTCGAGCTGCGCCTGCCAAAGCGTATCCTCCGGAAAAGCTTTCCTTCTCGGCGAGGCGTGGGCAGTGGCAGGGGTCATCGGGGGGGCAATCTGGCAAGCGGCCAGTGGGTTATCGGATTCGGCAGCGAGACAGTTCTCGAGCTGCGCCTGGCAAAGCGTATCCTCCGGAGAAGCTTCCCTTCTCGGCGAGGCGTGGGCAGTGGCAGGGATCATCGGGCGAGTCGTTTTTAGGCCCGCGGTCTGGCAAGCGGCCAGCGAATCAGCAGGATCAGCAGCGAGACACTTCTCGAGCTGCGCCTGCCAAAGCGTATCCTCCGGAGAAGCTTTCCTTCTCGGCAAGGCGTGGGCAGTGGCAGGGGTAATACTGCGAGTCGTTTTTAGGCCCGCGGTCTGGCAAGCGGCCAGCGAATCATCAGGATCGGCAGCGAGACACTTCTCGAGCTGCGCCTGCCAAAGCGTATCCTCCGGAAAAGCTTTCCTTCTCGGCGAGGCGTCGGCAGTGGCAGGGGTCATCGGGCAGGTAATCTGGCAAGCGGCCAGCGAATCATCAGTATCGGCAGCGAGACACTTCTCGAGCTGCGCCTGCCAAAGCGTATCCTCCGGAGAAGCTTTCCTTCTCGGCGAGGCGTGGGCAGAGGCAGGGGTAATCCTGCGAGTCGTAGTGCAGCGAGCGGCAAAGCAGCTTGCGGCAGGGCTGCGAGCGGCGAGGCTGCGAGCGGTAGGGCAGCGAGGGGCAAGGCTGCCTTCGGTAGGCCTGCGAGCGGCAGGGCTACGAGCGGCGAGGCTGCGAGCGGCGAGGCTGCGAGCCGCAAGGCTGCGTGCGGTAGGGCAGCGAGCGGCGAGGCTGCGAGCGGTAGGGCAGCGAGCGGCGAGGCTGGGAGCGGCGAGACTGCGAGCGGCGAGGCTGCGAGCCGCGAGGCTGCGTGCGGTAGGGCAGCGAGCGGCGAGGCTGCGAGCGGTGAGGCTGCGAGCGGTAGGGCAGCGAGCGGCGAGGCTGCGAGCGGTAGGGCAGTGATCGGCAAAGCAGCTTGCGGTAGGCCTGCGAGCGGCGAGGCTGCGAGCGGTAGGGCAGCGATCGGCAAAGCAGCTTGCGGTAGGCCTGCGAGCGGCGAGGCTGCGAGCGGTAGGGCAGCGATCGGCAAAGCAGCTTACAGTACGCCTGCGAGCGGCGAGGCTGCGAGCGGTAGGGCAGCGAGCGGCGAGGCTGCGAGCGGTAGGGCAGCGAGCGGCGAGGCTGCGAGCGGTAGGGAAGCGAGCGGCAAGGCAGCCTGCGGTAGGCTTGCGAGCGGCAGGTCTGCGAGCGGCCTGCGGTGCCGCGCTCCTCTGAGCAGCGGCTTGTAGCGACTTAGCCGGCGTGGAACAGGCAGGGGACGAAAGGGCCAGGGGCAGCGGGGCCTGGCGGTTCGGAGCTGCGCTCCTCTGAGCGGCAGCATGCTGTAACGTAGCCGGCGTGTATCGGGCCGGGGACAGGAGCAGCGAGCGGCAAAGATGCGAGCGGCGAGGCTGCGAGCGGTAGAGCAGCGTGCGGCAAGGCACCGGGTGGCAGGGCTGCGGGGGGGGCGGGCTGCGAACGGTAAAGCAGCGGGCGGCAGGGCACCGGGCCGCAGGGCTGCGGGGGGGGCGGGCAGCGAGCGGTAGAGCAGCGTGAGGCATGGCACCGGGCGGCAGGGCTGCGGGAGGGGCGGGCTGCGAACAGTAGAGCAGCGGGCGGCAGGGCACCGGGCCTCAGGTCTACGGGGGGGGGGGGGCTGCGAGCGATAGAGCAGCGTGTGGCAAGGCACCGGGCGGCAGGGGACCGGGGGGCGCGGATGCGGCCGCCCCGGTCGCCTCGGGATCGTTAATATTTCCCCCCCTCAAGGATGCTCTTCCTAGAGCGTAGTGAAGAGGCCATCTCTGCTCCGCAGAAGGATCCTGGCACGAAGGACCAGCTTATGTACCAGACGTAATCTGGTACACCAGCGAACTGAAGAAGCCGACTGATCCCAATCCACGGAGCGAGGCTTGGAGGGGGAGGTAGCTCTCCTACCGTTCCTTTTGCAAGTAGGAACGGTACTGACGACAACGACTTTTGTTAATCTTGTCCGAGGCAGCTGCTTATTGGGTCCAGTCCGAGGCAGTAGTCCGATGGAGGTAAGCAGTGGTCAGAGTGAAATAAGGCGAGTGGTTCAGAAGTCAGAGCGGGCGGCGGGCAGAGAGGAGTACTTATCAGGCTGGCGGTCAAATGCTAACTGCCGCAAACTGGCGTTTGCAGGCTATTTATGCGGTCCACCAAGCGCGGACTGCCGGTGCCGTCTAGATGCCCGACAAGTCGGTCTCCCTCCCACCAACTGTCCCGCTCCAACACTTTTATTCAGTCATTTCAGTTTGAGCGGTCTCGTGCGAACAAGCTCGCCAGACCGCCCGTTACATATATTAACAAACAAAACATAAAATTCTTATACATAAATACGATGACGAAAAATGGCCGCGTCGGAATAATCTGGG